>OW240920.1:270649-327053 GCA_933207985.1 Pelobates cultripes
GGAGAGACAAGGAAAGGAGGGAGGGAGGGAGATGGGAGAGACAGGGAAAGGAGGGAGATGGGAGAGACAGGGAAAGGAGGGAGATGGGAGAGACAGGGAAAGGAGGGAGGGAGATGGGAGAGACAGGGAAGGGAGGGAGGGAGATGGGAGAGACAGGGAAAGGAGGGAGGAAGGGAGATGGGAGAGACAGGGACAGGGGAGAGGGAGATGGGAGAGGTGGTGAGGGGAATAGAGAGGGGAGAGGCACAGGGAAAGGAGGGAGGGAGAGAGAGGGGAGAGACACAGGGAAAGGGAGGGAGAGACACAGAGAAAGGGGGTGAAAGGATGCAGAGGGGGGAGAGAGAAACAAAGAGGGAGAAATGAGACACACAAGGGGAGGGGAAGAAAGAGGCAGAGGGGGAAGAGAGAGAGAAAGAGGGAAGAAATGAGAGAGACACACAAGGGGAGGGGAAGAAAGAGGCAGAGGGGGAAGAGAGAGACTGGGAAGGAGAGGGGAGACATTGACACAGAGGAGCAGTGAGGGGGAGAAAGAGAGGACCCGGGGCAACGCTCCGGCTCTCACGAGGGTGAACTCTAGCCCTGGAGCTACGGGCTAGAGTTCACTCTCACCACTTCCTGGTGGTCGCAGTAGTAGGAGTGAACTCTAGCCCCACACACACACACACACCCCATACACATTCACACACTGCCCACACACACACACACACACACACTAAACCTTTCACACACATTGCACCCCTCACACATTGCACCACTGCTCCTATACCCTACTACAGCCCCATACCCCAGCAGACTCCAGGTAAGTTGTCAAACTGTTCTTAAACGGTTTGACTACTTACTCTGGGAGGGGGTGCCGATACTCCTGGCACCATAACCACTACACAGAGGAGTAGTGGTTATTGTGCATGGAATATTTCTTTAAATAAACTACAAGTGCCCCTCCCGGGCTCAGGCTCTGGATCCGTCACTGGTATATGACATGTATATTAGAGATATATATATATATATATATCTATTATATTTACACATATTAATGTACATTTATATATGCATAATACACAGAGAAATTTCATTAATATGTACCATATGTAATGAGCAGATATTGGCCCAGTCTTGTTGCTAGGTGCATACTCCAGCACAATAACATATTTAAAGTGAAGAGCACACCCACAGGACTTCAAAATAAACATTTTTTACAGTTGTGCCCTACATACATTCACCATTTCAGTCCCATTAACAAGCTTTCCTTAATATGTCAAGGTAGTTGGACTGAAACATTGATTACATGCAAAGGCACGTCTGCTTAAAATAAATCTGCACTTTTATTTATTTTGAAGCCTTTTACGTTGAAGTACTTTTTAATTTTAATTTATCTGTTCTAACTCTGTATCTGCAAACTATGCTGGCACGACGCATTATAGGGCATTATAGGGCTGGTAAATATTTTTTTTTCCAGGGCTGCTTTTAATTCCCAGTCCGGCCCTGCATATACTGCATTCACTGTACACACACTACACAAACACACACACACACACACACACACTGTATTCACTGTACACACACTACACAAACACACCAAACACACACTGCATTTACTATACAAACATTACACAAAAACATACACTGCACTCACTGTACACACACAACACAAACACACACTGCATTTACTGTACACAATACATAAACACACAATGTATCCACTATGCACACACCACAATCAGCACAATCCTGTGGGTGAACTTGGGGATGGGCCTGTGGGTGGACTCAGGAGCAGACTTGGGGGCAGACATGTGGGCGGACTCGAGGGTGGGCATCAGGGCAGACTTGGGGGTGGGCATGAGGGTGAACTTGGGGGCAGACCTGTGGGCAGACTCAGGGACGGGCTTGGTAGTGGACTTAGGGTGGGCCTGTGGGTGGACTCGGGGGCGTGCCTGTGGGTGGACTCGGAGGCGGGCCTGTGGGTGGACTCGGAAGCGGGCCTGTGGGTGGACTCGGAAGCGGGCCTGTGGGTGGACTCGGAAGCGGGCCTGTGGGTGTTCGGGGCCTGTGGGTGTACTCGGGGCGGCCTGTGGGTGTACTCTGGCCTGTGGGTGGACTGGGCATGTGGGCGGACTTGGGGGCAGGCCTGTGGGCGGACTTGGGGGCAGGCCTGTGGGCGGACTTGGGGTTGGGCCTGAGGGTGAACTTGGGGCAGACCTGTGGGCAGACTCAGGGACGGGCTTGGTGGTGGACTCGGGTGGCCGGCCTGTTGGTGGGCTTGGGGGCGGGCCTGTGGGTGGACTCAGGGGCAGGTCTCTGGGGGGGCCCAGACCTTGAGCTGTGTCAGGGGCCTCCTAATTTTTGATGGCAGCCCTGACTGTTAACACACAGTTTGCAGTGAATTGATGAACGAATGCCAGCATAAAAGCAGCAATAGGTGTTTTGGAAACATATTAAAACCCAGCTCTAATCACAGCTCGACTAACTTCACCGAAATGTTGAAATTTATTGTTAAAAGATCAGAATATATGCCTACATTGTCACTTGTCATGAGCCATGTTACATGACGCTTTGTATCAACGTGTTAGTCAATAAGCAGAAAACCCTGACTCATTTAAAGAAAATGGGAAGTTTGGGAACAAACAGGGGGCACTTGATCAAAGGACTAGCATGTTCTGTTAGTGCCACTCCCGGTCATGTGTTTTTTTTTTTTACTTACCATCCATGTGGATTGAGGCAGTTTGTTTGAGTGAAGTCCAGATTGTTTAAAGCTGCCACGGAACGTGCTGCCACTCCCAGAGAGAGAGAGCTAAATCCCAGGATTAGTGATTTGTGTTATCTAATCCTTCACTTATTACTCTCTGGCCTTATTACAAACGAATACTTGTTACCAAGTGTTTCCCTTTTGGAAGGACTGTCCCTTTTTACAGTCGAAGTCTCTCGTCTAATCTTTCCCAGTGATAGACCTTCCCTACATGTCTTCCTTGTGTTGTGTATAAGCGTATAACAGAGCTTCACTTGAATGTATTGTCAAAGTTTAATGCTTTTAGCAGTGAGTCTGGGTAAACAAAATAATTTGAATTTGTGTTGAATTATTTTATTTAAAGCTGTATTCATGGCACTATCACACCCTCTGCCTCTCTCCTCCCTCGGGTAACCTCACTGACTTGAATAAAGGGTTAAAAAACCCTTTATTTACTTACCTTATGCACTGGGTCGCGGCTCTGTTTCCTCCTCCGTGACGAGCGGGCACTAATGTGCATGCGCGTCAAATGCCTAGCGCGCATTAGGCCTCTCCATAGGAAAGCATTGAATCAATTCCAGCGTCAGTTACGGGACCAAAGGTCCGTTTCGACCCAGGAAGCGCCCCCAGTGGCTGTCTGGTAGACAGTCACTGGAGATTGACTTAGTGCTGAAATGGAAACATTGCAGTTTCTCAGGAATTGTCACGTTTTACATTGCAGTACTAACGGCAATAGGGGCACTGCATCCACACCACTTTAATTAGATGAAGTGGTCTGGGTGCCTATAGTGTCCTTTTTATTACGTAAACAGTCCTCTAGCCTGCTCTGGTCTTACCTCCAGCTGCACCCCTCAAAACGAATTGCCCATCTTTAGCCAATTTACATATTTGGTGGTCAACCTGGATAACACATATTAAGATAGGAAGACAGTGATTGTTGCTGATTGTTGGATACATACACAGTCCAATACTGTGACTTGTATATATGTGTGTTATGTTCACGTCTATGTATTGGGTAGATGTACCAAAGAGCAAGCCGAGGTTGAACGTTGATCCATTGTTGCCTACCTTGAATGCTACAACCATAATATGCCCGGGTTACCTTCTATCCATTATGAATGCTGCAGCCAGTCTACCTACTCCCTCTGTAATTCTTAAATTTGTTTTCTGTAACATTTAAACTTGAAGTCATGTCCTTACCTACAAACCTCTCCAAAAAACAAGAACAATGTTGTATTAATTTTCTATACAATGTATTTAAAGGACCACTATAGTGCCAGGAAAACATACTTGTCTTCCTGGCACTATAGTGCACTGAGGGTGCCCCCACCCTTAGGGACCCCCTCCCGCCCGGCTCTGGAAGGGGGAACGGGGTAAAAACTTACATTTTTCCAGCGCTGGGCGGAGAGCTCTCCTCCTTCTCTCCTCCCCGTCGGCTGAATGTGCACGCGCGGCAAGAAAGGCGCGCGCATTCAGCCGGTCACATAGGAAAGCATTTACAATGCTTTCCTATGGACGCTGGCGTGCTCTCACTGTGAAAATCACAGTGAGAAGCACGCAGCGCCTCTAGCGTCAATGAGACAGCCACTAGAGAAATAGAGGAAGATTCATAAACATAGCAGTTTCTCTGAAACTGCTGCTATGTTTATTAAAAAATGGGTTAACCCTAGCTGGACCTGGCACCCAGACCACTTCATTAAGCTGAAGTGGTCTGGGTGCCTAGAGTGGTCCTTTAAGTAAGTGTTATGTCATTGAGTGCGTACTTTGTGTGTAGATTGTTTCTGTGTGTAAACATATTGCTGGTGTGTGGCTAGCCCCTGTATTATGGGGCTACCAAAGCAATTATTATTAACCCCTTAAGAACACACGACATGTGTGACATGTCATGATTCCCTTTTATTCCAGAAGTTTGGTCCTTAAGGGGTTAAATAATGCAGAGCACGATTTACTGTCTGTTCCTTACTATTTGCCTTCTGCCATTGCAGCCCCACGCAGGGCCGGACTGTTAACTAAAAGCAGCCCTGGAAAAAAATGCTATGCCAGCCCAATAATGCGTCGCGCCAGCATAGTGTGCTGAGATAGAGGGTGAAAAAATAACTTGAAACTGAAAACTCTTACTCCAACGAAGGAACGCATATAGGGCTTCAAAATAAACAAATGAGCGCCTTTATTTTAAGTAGACGTACATTTGCATGTAATCAATGTTTCAGTACAACTACTTTGGCCTATTAAGGACATTTTAGTAATGGGACTGAAATGCTGAATGTCTGCAGTTGCACAACTAAAAAAAATGAAGTGATCTGGTTAATTTTGAAGTTCTATGGGTGCGCTCTTCACTTTGAATATGTTATTGTGCGTGAGTATGCAACTAGCAACAAGACTGGGCCAATACGTGCTCATTACATATATATATATATATATATATATTAATGACATTTCTGTGTGTATTATGCATATATAAATGTATATTACTATTTGTGTAAATACTATAGGCATAATTATATGTGTAACGGACCGTTTAGCATAAAAGGGGGAAAAAACCACTTAGACGATAATCCCCCTTTTCAGAGACAGGCACAGCTACGGTATAATCACCAAAACTCACGAACCGCCAATAAGTGAATGCTCCAAACTCCCGAACGGCATACAAGGGAATAAGGTAGCACTTCAAATAAACGAACAGGAACCATACGAATAGCTGCTAGCAGGCGAACAGGAAAAGCTTCCAAGCGGCTTACACTCCTGGCAATCAGTCCTTAGCAGCATACAGTAAATCCCCCCAAAGACGAGACAAGGCTCCGTGTTGAGGGTCAAGCAGTGGTCTGTTTAATGAGGGCTACCTGCCCAGCTTTTATGCAGGTCTCCCACCTGGTGGACACTCCCCTAGGGGACCAAATGGGAGACTGTGACAAGGGACAGACAAGTATACAAAAAGGACACACAGTCACAGTATATTCCCACAATGCATCCTGGCTTCCTCCCCTCTGCCCTGGGAGATAATTGGGAAGTAACTCAATTATCTCCCAAGACAAAGGCAAAACTCCATTACACACGTGGGAACACAAAACAGCATTATACTTTAAAATGCACAAAGTAACATTTACTACATTAAACACAGGCATGTAACACATCCCCAGATAGCTCAGGTCTGAGTGCACATTATTAGGTGAATGGCACTCAGACTACACGAATACAGTTCAATCGCCATGGAGCCAAAGTCTTTACAGTCAGTTTCATACGAATGGGCTCCATGGGATTCCTATCTGGGGTATAAGACATTCACACAAAAATACCGAACACCGGGTCATTCGTGTGCTTTCACCGAACAAGAAGGGAGGTCGGCGGCTTCAGCGGTGTTCGCGCAAAACTGTGTCCGATTTTAGTTCCATGAAAATAGAGGCGAACACCGCTGTTCATTCGTATGGTTTAAAATGGCCGCGACCTCGTGTTCGGGATACGAACGGCGGCCACCCAGCGTTCATCAATTAAGCTGCGGTTAACCGCAGCTTCAGGGAGGTTAATTGCCGGCACACTCCAGCTCCCAGGTGGTCCAGTCATTCGTACGGTTGTTCGGTAGATTGAAACTACCGAACAACCGGCAGAAAAGCATGAATATGGCTTTTCTGCATGGAAAAATAAGGTCTTTTAAAAGGGGGCCATAGTCCAAAGGCAGCAGGCGAGCAACCAGGCTTCTCCAATGCAATGTGGCGAGATTGGTCTCGTCACAATATGTTACTAATACTCACATCAATATACATGCATATAATTATAGTGTGTATTACTGTCAGGATCACATCAATTTACGTCTATTACCTTTACCTCGTTTAGTGTATCTTGTCTCCAATTGTCTCCTTTTTTTCTCTTACAGCGACCCTTGTGCATCTTTTACTTCATCCCAGTCCCTCTGTATTTCTTTTTCCCCTAGCCCCTTTTGTGTTGTTCTTAGCCCCAGCCACTTTGTCTCTTTCTCCCCTTCCAAATCTCATCTCTGTGTCTCTTTCTAACTCCAGACTCTGTGTGCCTCTTTCTCTTCTACCAGCCACTCTGTCTCTTTTTCCCCAGCCCAGCGTTGCCTCCCACAAATCTTGTGTCACTTTGTTCCCCTTCCCTACTGTATGTCTCTTTGTCTCCCCAACAAACCTTCTGTGTGTCTCTCTTCCCCCTCTCCTCCCTGTGTCTCTCTTCCCCATCTCCTCCCTGTGCCTCTCTATTACCCCTCTCTGTGTCCCCCCTTCTCCTGTGTCTCTCTATTACCCCATCTGTCTCTGTGTCCCTCCTTCCCTTGTGTCTCTCTATTACCCCTCTGTCTCTGTGCCCCCCTTCCCCTGTGTCTCGCTATTACCCCTCTCTGTGTCCCCCCTTCTCATGTGTCTCTCTATTACCCCTCTCTGTGTCCCCCCTTCTCCTGTGTCTCTCTATTACCCCATCTGTCTCTGTGTCCCTCCTTCTCCTGTGTCTCGCTATTACCGCTCTGTCTCTTTGTTCCCCCTTCCCTTGGGTCTCTCTATTACCCCATCTGTCTCTTTGTACCCCGTCCCCTGTGTCTCTCTATTACCCCTCTGTCTCTGTGTCCCCCTTCTCCTGTGTCTCGCTATTACCCCTCTCTTTGTCCCCCCAACCCCTATGTCTCTCTATTACCCGATATTATTAAAATATAGGGAGCAGGGCCCCCACTCTATCTCCAGCCCCCCCAGGTGCCGCGGCCCACCTGGAAATTTCCCGGTATCACGGTGGGCCAGTCCGGCTCTGGTCCCATGTCAGCTCAGCACACAGTAAGAAAACTGAGTGCAACAGCAGAACTTGCTCTGCAGGCAGATAATGACATGACAGATAAGCAATTATTCATGTACAGGCGGGAGATCACAAGTTCTCATTTTAATGATACACCCAAATTATTACACCCTTCTCTCTCCGTGGAGAGCATGTAAGGGATAATTGGAACATCAACATCTATTCAGCAGTTCTCCTACATGGTGTGTGTTCACCACTAGCTCCAAACAACCACGGTGCACATTTTCATTTGACTGACCCTTCATGCTTCAATGGTGGAAGAAGAGAGTCTTGGTCACTACATGCTTAATTTTGTTCTCTCTCTCTCTCTGTATGTACAGACTGAGATATCTCTATCACTGTACATGGTGGGCCAAAATTCAGAGTAGGGATTGAGGGGTCAATAACTTTGTTACCAGTGAACCAATTTCAGCGATATTACACACAATGAACGCTTAACGCATGGGGATTTGTTTGACTAGATAAGGAAGATTTGCCTCCTCGCAAATTGACCTCTTTCGAATGCTTTATTCATAACATTTGTTAATATTTGAGGCCTAGCACTCTAATTTCTTCACGGATATTCTTCTTGAGCTGCTCGAGAGTACGTGGTTTGTTCCCCACAAGAAGTAATTGGGAGCGGAAACGTTGGGTGAATACAGTGGTCAATTGATTTGGGAATTTGTCTAACTTATACACTCACCAAACAGTTGCCTCGGGAGGTCCATTGGGGCACTGAATGTATGGGAAGTAGCCCCAACCTGTTGAAACCACATTTCAGGGTGATTTTCTACTACAGGACATAAACAATTTTCATATAACATATACCTGCCATTTTGAAAATAAAATTATATTTTTTTTTTACTTCTTGTTCCTTTTGTAAAATTACCCATGATAAATCTTCCATATAAAATGTACCTGCAACAAAACAATTTAACTTATAACAAATAGGTAATTTAACGCTTAAATCCTACTGTGAATGTTGTCCCACCCTGTATATTTATATACAGTGATTGTTACGGTACCTCCAGTAATGAAATGTACAAACCGCCGTTTAGCGAGTATTCCCCGTTCGCCAGGGCCAGATTAAGAGCCCAGTGGGCCTGGTGCTGACAATTATTAAGGACCTAATTACAGAATCATATCGACCAAAAACAGTAAAACACTCCCAAGCGTCATGTATCTGATGGAGATGGTTCTGGAGAGAAATAAAACAGCAGCTATAAGAAAACACATACCCTAGGCTAATATCTCTCTAATTTATGTTTTCATCTTTCAAGTAAATCCATAACCCCTAACAGCAGTGTCCAGTCAAGCAGGAAGTCAATGGGCATGGTAAAAGGGTGTGCCACTGACACAAATCACATAAACTGCCAAAAGGGGCGAACATGCCCAAAAAGAGGACATGTCTGCTCAAAGAATTAGAAGGCCAGCCTGGTATGAATGCATGTCAGGCTGCCTGCCAATCATGCAGCTGGCCAACTAAGGGCATACTATGCAGACAGCACCCTGAGCTTGGCATAAATGCATCTAATGATGCGCTTGCTCAATGCTTTCTAAGGACTGTCCCCTAGCACTCGCTGGTCCACTTGTCTCCTTACCTTCTTACTAGCAGGCAGAAGCTCCTGGTATATAGTCTGGGTCAGAGAAAAGCTGTATGTAGTGAGTGTAGAAGAAAGGGAATATGCCACAGTGTTAGAGAGACCAAAGTCAGCATTACCTTAAAGGATCACTATAGGGTCAGGAACACAAACATGAATTCATGACCCTATAGTGTTAACACCACCATCTAGCCCCCTGGGCTCCTCATGCCTCCATAAATACAGCAAAATCTTACTGTATTCAAGACTGAAGCTGTAACTCTGCATGCTGTTAGACTCAGAAAAATAAGCAGTCTGCTGATATCATTAGAAGTGGTGGCCTAATCCAGTCACAGTGCTTCCCCATAGGATTGGCTGAGACTGACAAAGAGGCAGATCAGTGGCAGAGCCAGCATGATTCAAACACAGCCCTGGCCAATCAGCATCTCCTCATAGAGATGAATTGAATCAATGAATCTCTATGAGGAAAGTTCAGTGTCTGCATGCAGAGGGAGGAGACACTGAATTTTTGGATGCATTTTAGGCAGCCATGACCCAGGAAGGATCTACATCTAAGGAGTGGCCAGTGAAGTTATCACTAGGCTGTAATGTAAAGACTGCATTTTCTCTGAAAAGACCGTGTTTACAGCAAAAATCCACATGGTAATGACAATAAGCTGTAGTTGTACTGGTGACTCTAGTGTCCCTTTAACTATATTCATTGTCAGCCAGTCCACACAAGTTTTGTTCCCATACATCCCTCTTAAGTTTCCATACTTATGTAAGAGTATGTGAAAAGTAGTTAGGGTTGCCACCTTTCTTGGAAAAACATACTGGCTTTGCTAATTTGCATAATTAAATATGTATGGGTGACATCACATGATGTAAATCACAAGGAGTGACATAAGAGAAAATGCTGTAAAATCACCAACAAACTACTTAGTTTGATTCGGCTGTATAGATGGATTCCTCCTAGTGGCCCCATATCTCCCAGTGCCCCCATGTGTCGATTACTCCAGGTCTCAGTGTTCCTATGTATCAGTGTCTCAGTGCCCCATGTCTCCCAGTGTCCACTAGTGTCATGTCCCCAGGTCTCCCAGTGATCCTATGTATCACAGTGTCTCAATGCCCAATGTCTCCCTGTGTCCCCATGTATCCCAGGGTCCCCATGTCACTAGGAAGACGGTAAGACCTGGGGAGACCTAGGGACACAGACACCAGTGACACTGGGAGACTAAGGGACTCTGGCTGGGACGCATGGGGACACTGGGAAAATAGGGGACACTTGAAGACATGGGGACACAGACACTAGAGACACTGGCTGGGGGACATGGGGGTATTGAGACACATGGGGTACTGGGAGACATGGAGACACCAAGGCCACTAGGGACACTAGCTTGGAGACATGGGGACACTAGCTTGGAGACATGGGGACATTGGGAGACATGGAGGCACTAGGAGACATGGGGACGGTGAGACACTGGCAGACTGGGGGCACTGGGAGACTAGGGGGCACTGAGACACCAGGGACACTGGCTGGGAGACACGGGGACACTAGGAGACATGGGGACACTGTGTCTACATGTGTCTGTGTCATAATGTCTCCCAATGTCCCTTAGTGTCTTAGTGTCCCCATGTCTTCTTGCAGCCTTTCCCCCACATCCCTTACTTCCCTGAGCTGTAGGCTGTCTCTGCAGGGTGGGAGTTGCTGTCTGGACTCTCTGTAGCTTCACCCCTGCAGATCAGTGAGTATAGATAGGCAGGGAGGCATATGCTGGAACTTCCTATCCCTGCCTGTCTCCACACACAGTGACCCCTACTGGCCAGTGCTGGTATTGCATAGTAATCTCTTGTTTATACTGAGAAAAATACCAGCATTTGTATTGCCAGTATCACTGCAATATTGGCACCTGCCAGGCAGCCTCAAATACTGGCTGTGCCAATAAAATAAAAGCCAGGTGGAATCCCTAAGAGTAGTGTGTGTGGAAAAAAAATAAATAATTTTTTTTTTTTTTTTTTTATAAATCAGTGGGCCTATTCCATGGGCCTGGGCCTGGAGCTGCAGCTCCATCAGCCCCTATGTTAATCCGGCCCTGCCGTTCGCAATAATGTGGTCGGGTAGCGGGTATAGTAAAACCATGCGAACCGCTAGCCAGGGAACACTCCAAACTCCTGAACGGTACCTGTACGGCTAATTCCCTTCACGAGCTGCAAATCCACGAACGGCAAATAGTAACCGAACGTCAATATCTCCCAAGCGGCAAATAATCCAAATAAGCAGTCTCTAGTCGCTGGTAACCAAATCCCCCCCCAATAACGAGACCAAGCTCCGCTTTGAGGGTAAAACACGAACTGATTTACTGTGGGCTACCTGCCCGGTATTTATGCAGGTCTCCCACTTGGTGGACACTCCCCTAGGGGACCAAATGGGAGACTGGAATCACAGAAGGACATGGGGACATTTTGGACATACATCCCCACAATATTCTCAGCATGCAGTACAGTTCCCTCCCCTCTGCTCGGGGGATAATTGGGAAGTAACTCAATTATCTCCCCGAGCAGAGGCAATCGCCATTTTAAACACCAGTCACAAAAACACATGAAAATCCATAACTTCATAACTGCCGAACATTTTACATTCGTATTGCATATCCCCAGATAGCCTGGATCTGAGTGCACATTATTGGAGAATAGCGCTCAGATCCCATTCGCACAGTTCAATCGCCATGGAGTCAAAGTCTCTTTCAGTTCTTCGGTATGCGATTGACTCCATGGGACGGCTATCTGGGTTAAGTCCATTCGTGTGGTTGAATCTCCCGAACGGCTGGCATTCGTATACTTTTGTCGATTGAGAAGGGGAGGTCGACGGCTTCAGCGGTGTTCGGCTGAAAAAGTGTCCGTTTTCAGATCCATGAAATAATCGTCGAACACCGCTGGTCTTTCGCATGGACAAAATGGCCGCCGCCTCGTGGTCGACATACGAACGACGCCCACCCTGCATTCGCTTTTAATTGAGAAGTGTCTGTGGTTAACCGCAACGTTCTAATTGGGATCAATAGGTTAACCAGCATCACACTTCTCTTCTGGGTGGCCGTCCGTTCGGTAGTTCCGTTCGACAAAAACTGACATTCCCTTGAATAAAGCATACGAATGGGGAAATTCATGTAACCGGCAAAACAGGCGAACAAAGTATTTGTAATCCAGACAGATGGGTCTGTCACAGTGATTTATCTCACTGTGACGAGATCAATCTCGCCACATTGCATTGGAGGAGCCTGGTTGCCCGCCTGCTGCCTTTGGATTATGGTCCGGCAGTTAAACGGTTAATTTTACTGTGCAGAAAGATTTATTCCTTCCTTTCTGCACAGCTGTTCGGTAGATTCTATCTACCGAACAAACAGACTTCTATCAGCCTCCCCAGAGCCGTGGGAAGTCGGCCGGCGCCGTTAATTGGCCACCCAGAAGCTGGTGTGTGCCCTCCATTTACCTCCCTGAAGCCGCGGTTAACCGCGGCTTAACGAGCGTGTGCCGGCAATTGACCACCCAGTAGCTGCGGTTAACCGCAGCTTAATTGACTGTTACTGGATGGTCGCGGTTACACCTAGCCGCCACACGATGGCGATGTTCTGGAGCTCCCCGGGCAGCCAGCGCTTTTCTGCCCGGCTTTCCTACGCCAAATCTGGACACTGTGTCAGCTAAGCACAGCTGAGCCTCCAGCCCCTGGTTCTAATTTGTACCAATTTAACAAATGTATGTAAATTCGGTATTCTGTGTTGGGGGAATGTTTTAACCCAGATAGCTATGCCATGGAGCCTATTCGTGTAATTAAAGACTTTGGCTCTATGGCAATTAAACTGTATTCGTGTGGTCTGAGTGCCATTCACCTAATAATGTGAGCTATCTGGGGATATGTTACATGTCTGTGTTTTATGTAATAAATGTTACTTTATGTATTTTAAAGTATAATACTGGTTTTGTGTCCCCACGTGTGTAATGGAGTTTTGCCTTTGTCTTGGGAGATAATTGAATTACTTCTCAATTATCTCCCAGGGCAGAGGGGAGGAAGCCAGGATGCATTGTGGGAATATACTGTGACTGTGTGTATTATTTGTCTGCTTGTCTGTCCCTTGTCACAGTCTCCCATTTGGTCTCCTACGGGAGTGTCCACCAGGTGGGAGACCTGCATAAATACTGGGCAGGTAGCCCTCATTAAACAGACCACTGCTTGATCCTCAACACGGAGCTCTGTCTCGTCTTTGGGGGGATTTACTGAATGCTGATAGAGACTGATTGCTAGGAGTGTAAGCCGCTTGGGTGCTTTTCCTGTTCGTCTGCTAGCAGCTATTCGTGAGGTTCCAGTTCGGGTGTTTGGAGCATTCCCTTGTATGCAGTTAGGGTGTTTGGAGCATTCACTTATTGGCAGTTCGAGTGTTTGGAACATTCACTTAATGGCGGTTCGTGTGTTTGGAGTATTCCTTTGTATGCAGTTCGGGTGTTTGGAGCATTCCTTGGTATGCAGTTCGGGTGTTTGGAGCATTCCCTTGTATGTAGTTTGAGTGTTTGGAGCATTCACTTATTGGCGGTTCGTGTGTTTGGTGTTCTGCAGTAGCTGTGCCTGCATCTCTGGAAAGGGGCCGATCGCCTAAACGTTTTTTTCCCCTTTTGTACAAAACGGTCCATTACACTCACCAACCCCCAGCAATTATGTAAATTAACACTTCCACACCTAAAGCACTTTAAATTGTGATTTATCTGTGAGGAGTGTGTCCTCATTTTCCATTTGACAAAATGTACATATTTAAATAGAAAATGGCACTTTTATAAATTAACCTTGTTACAAGACAACCACTTCTGCTACTTCCTGGTTTGTTTAGTTCAGTGGAGCTAAACTTGAGGGGCAGCAATTGCCCAGAGCACCTGCCTTGCAAAGACTTCTCATTGAGCTGCATTGGCAAGTATGTGATTGGACAGCCACGGCAGGCCCTGTGGAGATAGCGCAGCTAAGCGGACAAGGGCACATGTAGGAGTGTGGGGATAGATGCATGGGATTGGATGGGAAAGAGTGTGTGGGTGGGGTTATGTTCTGTGTAAGTTAGTGTGGGGGAGGTCTTACCTCAGTGCCACTTGGGATTCGGGCCAGCAAACAGCTTCCCTCCCGCCCGCCCTATTAGTATATTTAGTCACAGCTAGCCGGGGGTATGTCCTTGCCAGTTTGAGTGGTTACGTATAAGTATATGGAATGAGATGAACAAGTTTTTTTAGGTCTGAACCTCCCCTGCTCACTCAACTCAGTGAAAGACCACTCTCAGGCCTCATTCAACTCAGTGAAAGACCTACCACTCTCAGGCCTCACTCAACTCAGTGAAAGACTGCATTTTTTCTCCCCACTTCCCACCCACCCAGGCTCCAGCTGTTTGAGATTCTCCCTCAATTACCTCTTCATTCCCTTTGTATTTTACCAATAGCTGCTTCTCTGTTAACTCTTTCAGCCATCACTTCCAAACTTCCCCTGCTACCTCTTGTCTCAAATCCCCACGGTATCCTTTAGATTGCAAGCTCACGGGCCATCTAGTCAAGCACTTTGTGTAAAAGAGCTCTGTGACAGAACCATCTGTCTGCTGGATTTTTGCCCGTTCGTCTGTTTGTCCCCCGTTCATATGAATGGCTGGTTTCTATAGCCCAGCCATTCGAATGACTGACTCTTTTTCCCGAACAAATCTGCCGAACGAACGGCCACCCAAGTGAGGAGTGTGCTGCTGGTTAACAAAGTGATCCCAATTAGAACGTTGTGGTTAACCGCAGACACTTCTCAATTAAACCGAACTCAGGGTGGTCGTCGTTCGTATGTCGACCACGAGGCAGCGGCCATTTTAAATCATGCGAACGCTCAGCGGTGTTTGGCTCTATTTCTATGGAACTGAAAACGGACACTTTTTCTGCCGAACACCGCTGAAACAAGGGAACGCCTGGCTGCCTCCACGAAAGCATGCGAACACCGGCCGTTCGGGAGATTGAGAGCATACGAAAAGACTTAACCCAGATAGCCTTCCCATGGAGTCATTCGTATACCGAAAGACTGTAAGAACTTTGACTCCATGGCGATTGAACTATGTGTGTGGGATCTGAGCGCTATTCGCTAATAATATGCACTCAGATCCAGGCTATCTGGGGACATGTAATACTAACGGGAAATGTTCAGTTTTCATGTAGTTATGTATTTTTATGTCTTTTATTATTTTATGTTTAAGATGGCGACTGTCCTTGTCCTGGAGTTAATTGAGTTACTTGGTAATTAACTCCAGGGCAGAGGGGAGGGAATCATAATGCACTGTGGGTAAAATATGTGACTGTGTGTCTGAAATGTCCTTCTATCTGTCTGTAGTTTAAGTCTCCCATTTGGTCCCCTAGGGGAGTGTCCACCAGGTGGGAGACCTGCATAAATACGGGCAGGTAGCCCACAGTAAAACCAGATCTTATTTGACCCTCAATGCGGAGCTTCTGTCTCGTTATTGGGGGGATTTCTTCTTCACGTTTAGAGACTGCTGGATGGAACGAAAGCCGCTTTGGGGATATTATTGTTCGACGGTTACCAGCAGTTCGTATATTGCCGTTCGGGAGTTTGGAGCCGTTCGTGGATTTCGATCAGGAGATTGCCGCTTCCCCTGCATTTGGTTCGGGTGTTACAGAGTAAGCGAACGGAGACTGTACTGCAGCCGGGGAAGGTTTACTAAACGGCGGTTTTGCCTAAAGACACTGGAGGTGTCTTAACAAGCTCCAATGGCTAGATATCAGCTTACGGGCAGGGCTCTCTCTATCTTTGTATTTGTGTGTTTATAGTGTACGTTTCTCCACTATTTGTACAGCGCTGCGGAATCTGTTGGCGCTTTATAAATAGCAGTAATAAATTAAATAAATAAACCTTAGGTTACCTGGGGTATCGTGCCCATTGAGCGTGGATAAGGTCGGCTGATGGCAGGCATTGGAAGGAAATGATTTTTATGACGAGGGGGGAGGTGAGAGGAAGTGGTACATAGGAGCATGGTCTGTTTATTGGCAAGGACGGTTTGGTTCGCTGTATGACACTATGTGTTAAGTTATATATTAAGTTATGGTTACTTATGTTTAACGTTTTGGTTACAGAAATGATGAGAAATTATTAAATAAATTATGGATGTGTCATACAGTATTTGTCGTATGGTATAATAAATGATGTGGCCTGTTTCATCCATACTACGTTGTCTGTCATTATTTTGGAGGGGTGATTTGGGTTGGTTTATGTATTATGCTGCATCGCGATTCCCCACTACTTACATACATGTATTTGCCTCAAATGCCTTCTTTGCCTCATCCTGGGGGACCCAAGAGGTGGGCGGCTGGCCACCTTATGGCCCCCCTATGCATTCAAACACTCAGTGTGTGGCAGGTCGAGAGGGAGCACAGTCCCCTGAGTTCTTCCTGCTCCCTCGCGCGCCCTTCTATGATGCCGAGAGCCAAAATATGATGTGAGGGAGCAGAACAGGAAGAGTTCCCTTGCCGCCTCCATGAGCGTCGACCTGTCCGCCCAGCCAGGATCCTGCCAGCAGCCCAGCCAGAAGGAGCCTGTCAGCAGCCCAGCCAGGAGGAGCCTGCCAGAAGCCCAGCCAGAAGGAGCCTGCCAGCAGCCCAGCCAAAAGGAGCCTGCCAGCAGCCCAGCCAAAAGGAGCCTGCCAGCAGCCCAGCCAGGAGGAGCCTGCCAGCAGCCCAGCCAGGAGGAGCCTGCCAGCAGCCCAGCCAGGAGGAGCCTGCCAGCAGCCCAGCCAGGAGGAGCCTGCCAGCAGCCCAGCCAGGAGGAGCCTGCCAGCAGCCCAGCCAGGAGGAGCCTGCCAGAAGCCCAGCCAGAAGGAGCCTGCCAGAAGCCCAGCCAGAAGGAGCCTGCCAGAAGCCCAGCCAGAAGGAGCCTGCCAGCAGCCCAGCCAGAAGGAGCCTGCCAGCAGCCCAGCCAGAAGGAGCCTGCCAGCAGCCCAGCCAGGATCCTGCCAGCAGCCCAGCCAGAAGGAGCCTGCCAGCCGCCCAGCCATACGGAGTCTGCCCAGCAGCAGTCAAGGACATGATCCAATCCAGCTCTCCCAAACATAGGGAGGTTGGGTGAATTTAAATAATAAAAATAAAATAAAAAAACTGGTGAGTGTATGAGAAAATATGTGTGTATGTGTTTCTGTTAGTGTCTGTCAGTGAGTGTGTGTGTGTGTGTGTGTGTGTGTGTGTGTGTCTGGTTGTAAGTGTGTGTGTGTCTGTCAGTGTGTGTATTTGTCTGTCAGTATGTGTCTGTCAGTGAGTGAGTGTGTGTGTCTATCTATCAGTGTGTGTGTGTCTGTCAGTGTGTGAGTCTGGTTGTAAGTGTGTGTGTAATTATCTGTCAGTATACGTCTGTCAGTGTTTGTGTCTGTCAGTGTGTATGCATGTCTGTCATTGTGTGTGTCTGTCAGAGAGTGTGTGTGTGTCTGTCCATGACTGTGTGTTTGTGTCAGTCAGTGTGTGTATAGCTGTCAGTGTGTGTCTATGAGTGAGTGAGTGAATGCGTCAGAGTATGTCAAATCAGTGAGGATGTTTATGTCAGTGAGTATACATCAGTGTATGTGTATCTGAGAGTTTGTGCCAGTCAGTGGGTGTGTCAGTGTGTCTCTCAGTAAAAGTGTGGGTTGTTTAAACAATGTGTGTGCCAATCAGTGGCGGATCCAGAGCCTGATCTCGGGAGGGGCACTTGTAGATTATTTAAATAAATAATCCAGGCACAATAACCACTACAGCTCAGTGTAGTAGTTATGGTGTCAGTAGTGCCAGGATTCCACCCCATTGTAAGTAGTCATACCGTTTAAGAACAGTTTGACAATTTACCTGAGGTCTGCTGGGATATAGGGTATAGGAGCAGTGGTGTGTGTTAAGGGTGAAGTGTGTGAGTGCGGCAGTGTATGTCAGGGTTGTAGTGTGTGTGTTAGGGGGCAGTGTATGTATGGGGGCACTGTAGTGTTTTTGGGGCAGTGTGTGTATGGGGGACAGTGTGTGGGGCAGTGTGTGTGTATGGGGACAGTGTTTGTGGGGCAGTGTGTGTATGGGGCAGTGTGTATGGGGACAGTGTTTGTGGGGCAGTGTTGTGTTGCAGTGTGTGTTTGTGGTGCAGTGTGTGTATGGCAGTGTGTGTATAAGGGGAAAGAGTGTTGTGGGAGCGAGTTTGTGTTAGGGGGCAGTGTATGTATGGGGCAGTGTGTGTATGGGGGACAGTGTGTGTATGGGGACAGTGTGTGTGTATGGGGACAGTGTTTGTGGGGCAGTGTGTGTTTGTGGTGCAGTGTGTGTATGGGGACAGTGTGGGGCAGTGTGTGTGTATGGGGACAGTGTTTGTGGGGCAGTGTGTGTATGGGGACAGTGTTTGTGGGGCAGTGTGTGTATGTGGGGCAGTGTGTGTATGGGGACAGTGTGTGTATGGGGACAGTGTGTATATGGGGGCAGTGTGTGTATGGGGACAGTGTGTGTAGGGCAGTGTGTGTGGGGACGTGTTTGTGGGGCAGTGTGTGTAAGGGGCGTGTGTGTAAGGGGACAGTGTGTGGGGACGTGTTTGGCGGGGCACGGTGTGCAGGACAGTGTGTGTGTAGGGACAGTGTTTGTGGGGCAGTGTGTGTGTATGGGGCAGTGTGTGGGGGGGACAGTGTGTGTAGGGAGGGACAGTGTGTGTATGGGGGGACAGTGTGTAATGGGACAGTGTGTGTGTAATGGGGGGCAGTGTGTGTGTAATGGGGGGCAGTGTGTGTATGGGGGGCAGTGTGTGTGTGTGGGGAGACGTGGTGGTTTTAATGGGGGAAGGGAGCGCAATAATAAATTATTTTTTTTTTTTAATAAAATAAATAATCATAATAATTATGTCCCCCCTCCCTTCTTACCTTTATTTAGGAGGAGGGGGGACATTTCCCTGGTGGTCCGGTGGGGGATTCCCTGGTGGTCCCAGTGGGGAGAGTGCACTTTAGCCCACGCTCCCGGGCTAGAGTTCACTCTCGCGAGATTTGGAGCGTTGCCGTGGTAACCGCGGCAACGCTCCAAATCTTGAGAGAGAGAGGAGGACCCGGAGGAGCTGCAGCCTGAGCTCCGGGTCCTCTCTCTCACTCCCTCTCCCTCCCCTGCCGGCTGTCAGCACGGTGCCTGCGGACCGGGGAGGGAGATCTCTGATCTCCCTCCCCGGTCCGCAGGCACATTGCAGGGCTAGCACTTGGGGAATGCCAGCCCTCCGTTAGCCGGCAGGGGGGAATCTCGGGGGGGGGGGGCAATTGTGCCTCGGGCAGCACAAATCCAGAATACACCACTGTAGACAGCCACTGAAAGTCTGGGTGGGGCTGGAAAGGGAAGGCTGGCAAAGGTTGCAGACATGACATTTCCAGATTTAACAAGCTGTTTTAAGATATAACTTAAATGAAAAATAGCAGAATTAAAGGAACGCGATAATGTTAATTATACAAAACTGTATTTCTACGACTACAGAATCCCTCTGCCGCCGCCGGTAAGTGACAGGTCCCACATGACACATACAGCACATACACATTTAATAGATGCTGGAAGATGATTGACTTGGGGAAGTCACAACAAACATTTGGCTCTCGTCAGACTCTGTATATTTTTCTTGGCATGAGGTGAGTCCAGTTTGCACAGAAATAATGGTATAAGTGGCAACTAAAAGCTGCAAATAGCAAAAAGTTACGTCACACTCCCCGCTGTGAATAGTCTATTACGCGAGTCAACATGTAAGACGCAGTATTGATCAGCTGACTTTTTAGCATTTAAAGCTCACAAACGTCAAGTTGCCTAGATCCAGGCGACGGCACTTCAGTCAGAAGATTTTGATTTAATAACTGGTAGAATTTTGCTTCAATGAGAAAGGAACGGAGTTAAATTCTAATGACAAGAGTCCTTAATAGTAATCTACCACTTCCTCGTTAACCTGATATATTCTTTATTACACAGGCGTTTCCAGTACTACCACAGCTCCCACCACAACTACTGCAGGCATTACTACTGCTAATACCACTACAACTACTACCGCAGCTCCCACCACAACTACTGCAGGCATTACTACTGCTGATACCACTACAACTACTACCACAGTTCCCATCATAACTACTGCAGGCACTACCACCACAACAGTGTCAACTACTACTGCAGCCCTCACCACCATTACTGCCGGCACTACTACTGCTGATATCGCTACAACTACTACCACAGCTCCCATCACAACTACTGCCGGCACTATTACTGCTGATACCGATACAACTACTACTGCAGTTCCCATCACAACTGCTGCAGGTACTACCACAACAGTATCAACTACCACTGCTGATACCACTACAACTACAGCTGATACCACTACAACTACTACACCCACTACTAGTACTGATACCACTACAACTACTGCAGGTACCGCTTCAACTACTATACCACCGTCAACCTCTGATACCACTACAATTGCAGACACTACTATTGCTGCTTCCACTACAACTATTACAGACACTACTACTTCTGCAGCAACTGCTACTGCTGCTCCCACTGCAACTACTACAGGCACTACTACTTCACCAACTACTGCTACTGCACCCACTACAACTGTATCAACTACTACTGCTACTTCTGGTACAACTACTGCAGGTGCCACTACTGTTGCTGCTTCCACTACAACTGCTGTAAGTGCTATAACTTTGGCAACAACTACTGCTGTTCCTCCCACAACTGTTTCAGGAACTACTACAGCTAAACAAACTACTGACTCTGTTTCCACGACATCTGGTGCGAGCGCTCCTACTGCCTCAGGCGCTACTACAGCTACACAAACTACTGACTCTGTTTCCACGACATCTGGTGCGAGCCCAACTACTGCCTCAGTCACTACTACAACAACACAAACTACTGACTCTGTTTCCACTACATCTGGAGCGAGCCCTCCTACTGCCTCAGGTGCTACTACACCTACACAAACTATTGACTCTGTTTCCACGACATCTGGTGCGAGCACAACTACTGCCTCAGGCGCTACTACAGCTACACAAACTACTGACTCTGTTTCCACGACATCTGGTGCGAGCACAACTACTGCCTCAGGCGCTACTACAGCTACACAAACTACTGACTCTGTTTCCACGACATCTGGTGTGAGCGCAACTACTACCTCAGTCACTACTACAGCAACACAAACTACTGACTCTGTTTCCACTACATCTGGTGCGAGCCCTCCTACTGCCTCAGGTGCTACTACACCTACACAAACTACTGACTCTGTTTCCACTTCAACTGGAGCGAGCACTACTACTGCCTCAGGCACTACTACAGCAACACAAACTACTGACTCTGTTTCCACTACATCTGGTGCGAGCACAACTACTACCTCCGGCGCTACTACAGCTACACAAACTACTGACTCTGTTTCCACTACATCTGGTGCGAGCACAACTACTGCCTCAGTCACTACTACAACAACACAAACTACTGACTCTGTTTCCACTACATCTGGTGCGAGCACAACTACTACCTCCGGCGCTACTACAGCTACACAAACTACTGACTCTGTTTCCACGACATCTGGTGCGAGCACAACTACTACCTCCGGCGCTACTACAGCTACACAAACTACTGACTCTGTTTCCACGACATCTGGTGCGAGCACAACTACTGCCTCAGTCACTACTACAACAACACAAACTACTGACTCTGTTTCCACTACATCTGGTGCGAGCCCTCCTGCTGCCTCAGGTGCTACTACACCTACACAAACTACTGACTCTGTTTCCACGACATCTGGTGCGAGCGCTCCTACTGCCTCAGGCGCTACTACAGCTACACAAACTACTGACTTTGTTTCCACTTCAACTGGAGCGAGCACTACTACTGCCTCAGGCACTACTACAGCAACACAAACTACTGACTCTGTTTCCACTACATCTGGTGCGAGCCCTCCTACTGCCTCAGGTGCTACTACACCTACACAAACTACTGACTCTGTTTCCACGACATCTGGTGTGAGCGCTACTACTACCTCAGGCACTACTACAGCTACACAAATTACTGACTCTGTTTCCACTACATCTGGTGCGAGCACAACTACTGCCTCAGGTGCTACTACACCTACACAAACTACTGACTCTGTTTCCACTACATCTGGTACGAGCGCAACTACTACCTCAGTCACTACTACAGCTACACCAAGTACTGCTGCAGCTTCGACTACAACTTTTGCAGGTGCAATTACCGCTTCAAGCGCAACTACAACTGCACCAACATCTGCTGCTTTGGCCCCCACTACAGCTCCTACTACTATTACTGCAGGTGCTCCTACAACAACTGCCACAGGAGCTAATACTGCTGCTGCAACTGCTAAAACAGGAGTACCCACTATTACAGCCACACAGACTAAATCAGAACAACCCACTACTACAAGAACACCAGCTACTTCAATAGCACCCACTGTAATTTCTCCATCTGGGAATAACCCTTTGGGAGGTTCCCCAAATGGTAAGTATAGTTTCTAGAACTAGTTACATCATCTGATCAGACAATGCAGAGGTGCATGTATATAAGTATGAGATATTTTGTATGTTAATGAGAACTAGTGATAGAATCATATTTAATGAGTTAAAGGGGTGGTGCCACTTAAGAACAAAGAAACCTAACCTTAGTTACATTTAATGGGTTGAAGGCACAGTCCCATGCAGGGCTGGCTCGTCCATAAGGCGGCATAGGCGGCTGTCTTAGGGCGCACTGGCTCTGGGGGTGCAAGATTTCAGTGACTGGCCTTCTGGATTCCTTGCGCGGTGTGCGTCTGTGGTATAATCAGAGGCAGCGAGGGAGCTCTAATCTCTCTGCTCCCTCGCACACCATTTTCTGAAGCCGACGTCATATTCCGGCTTCCTGCATCAGTAAACGGCCTGTGAGGGAGCAGAGCAAAAAGATCAGAGCTCCCTCACCGCCTTTGATTATACCAAAGCCGCACGCCACCCAGCAGCCCCACTGGACCCCAGGGACAGATCCACGCCAGCTCTCCGGGTAGGGAGGCTGGGTGGAAAATGTTTTGTTACGATTGCCCCCGGTCTAGCATGGGGGTTGATCGCTTGGATGTCCAGGTTCCCGAAGTCAGAGAGTCGAACTTGTATCCTTTCGGTAGAATCTGAAAGTGTAGAATATCCCACTAGCGAAGAGAGCGCTAGTATTCCCGGATCCCTACAACATGAGTCGAGGCTGCGAGTTGAGGGTCAAAATGAACTGGCTTTACTGGCACACAAGCATGGCAATTTATGCAAGTCCCCAGGTCCTGGGACAGCCCCCCATGGACCTGATGGGATACAGGTACAGTACAGTTATTCAACCAATCATACTACAGTGTATTATTCAAACTAGTACCCGCCCAGCTTGGAGATAATGAGGCCAAAGTTTATACAATCTAATTATCTCCTGTGACAGATTCATCTGTATTGCTGGTTCGTCTGTTTCCCTTTGTTCGCTGAATTGCCTGTTCATATAACCCCGTTCGTGTAATTTGCAAACTACCGATTGAAACTACCGAACGAACGACCACCCAGGAGAGGAGTGTGCTGCTGGTTAACCTCTTGGCCCCAATTAGAACGTTGTGGTTAACCGCAGACACCTCTCCATTCCATTCGTACGGGTGGTCGTCGTTCGCATGTCGACCACGAGGCAGCGGCCATTTTGGGACATACGAACACAGAGCGGTGTTCGGTACAAACTGTATGGAACTAAAAACGGACACTTAAACTACCGAACACCGCTGGAAGCTGTTGCCTACCTTCCATTTCGACAAGGCATGCGAACGTCGGTCGTTCGGGAGTTTTTGTTCATTCGTATGGACTTTCACCCAGACAGCCATCCCATGGAGTCATTCGTATACCGAAGGACTGGTGAAAGACTTTGACTCCATGGCGATTCGACTAGATACAACAGATCTGAGCGCTATTCGGTGAAAACATGCACTCAGATCCAGGCTGTCTGGGGATACGTTACACGAACTATATGTATTTGGTATTTCTGCAATTATGTATTTTAATGTATTTTTATTACTGTATTCCAAAATGGCGATTGTCTCTACCTTGGGAGATAATTAGGTTTCTTCCTAATTATCTCCGAGGTAGAGAAGACGGAATTATGGGCAAGATGGGAAGGGCTATTATTGAAGCCACTGCGATTGGCTACTGTCCAATATGTCTTACAGTCTTCCACAAGGTCCCCTCGGGGAGTGTCCACCTTGTGGAGACCTGCATAAATACCGGGCAGGTAGCCCCCATTAAACAGATCTTCATTTGACCCTCAACACGGAGCTTGGTCTCGTTTGTGGGGGAATTATTACTGGGACAGCGCTTTCGTTATTTTTAGCTGTGGAAGGCGTTCGACTGTTTTGCTGATCGGGAGTTGCCGTGTTCGTGGACTTCGTTCGGGAGTTTGGCGATCGGCTGGATTTAAACTGCATTTCTGGAGAAGGGGATTATTGACTAAACGGCGGCTTCATTTACCCGACGGTACGTGTCGTAACATCTCCAAGCGCCCAAAATGACCATGCTTTATTATGACCCTGAAAACAACATAAAAATACATAATTCAGGCATTATACAGGGAATATAGTCCTTTCTACATATCATTCGGTAGCTCTTCGTTAGATGCATTAGGGGTGCAAATAGCGCTCTGTTTCCATGAACAGAACCGGAGATTTCTTCCGTATGAAATACTGTTCGGTCATTGGTTTCCAGGCCCTCGATTGCGGCCATGTTTTTGGGTCCGTCAATGGCCAGCGGGACCTCGACATTAGATTCATGAAGCGAAGGTCGGGCATAGAATCATGCGAATCCCCGCTACCCGTCTGGTTGTCCCGTCCGTTCGTGGTACGAATGGAGCCCGCCTGGGACAGGTCCTTAACCTGCTGTTAACCGCAGACCGCAATGCCTAAGGCCAGGTTGATAAGCGGCACACTCTGCTCGCAGGGTGGCAGGGGTGACGGGGTTAAGTGGCGGCACATGTCTAGGGTTGGGTGGTCGGCGGTTCGGTACTTTGCGGGGTGACGGGGTTAAGTGGCGGCACACGCCTAGGGTTGGGTGGTCGGATGGTCTGTTCGACCTGGCCTGCATGCCTTTAAACAGAGTCTCAATAAGTAGAAATGGCGATTAACATTATAACAAGTCTGTGTAAAGAAGTCTGTGTGACAGACCCATCTGTCTGGATTACAAATACTTTGTTCGCCTGTTTTGCCGGTTACATGAATTTCCCCATTCGTATGCTTTATTCAAGGGAATGTCGTTTTTTGTTGAATGGAACTACCGAACGGACGGCCACCCAGAAGAGAAGTGTGATGCTGGTTAACCTATTGATCCCAATTAGAACGTTGCGGTTAACCACAGACACTTCTCAATTAAAACCGAATGCCGGGTGGTCATCGTTCGTATGTCGACCACGAGGCGGCGGCCATTTTGTCCATGCGAAAGACCAGCGGTGTTCGACGATTATTTCATGGATCTGAAAACGGACACTTTTTCAGCCGAACACCGCTGAAGCCGTCGACCTCCCCTTCTCAATCGACAAAAGTATACGAATGCCAGCCGTTCGGGAGATTCAACCACACGAATGGACTTAACCCAGATAGCCGTCCCATGGAGTCAATCGCATACTGACGAACTGAAAGAGACTTTGACTCCATGGCTATTGAACTGTGCGAATGGGATCTGAGCGCTATTCTCCAATAATGTGCATTCAGATCCAGGCTATCTGGGGATATGCAATACGAATGTAATATGTTCGGCAGTTATGTAGTTATGGATTTTTATGTGTTTTTGTGACTTGTGTTTAAAATGGCGATTGCCTCTGCTCGGGGAGATAATTGAGTTACTTCCCAATTATCCCCCGAGCAGAGGGGAGGGAACTATACTGCATGCTGGGATTATTGTGGGGATGTATGTCCAAAATGTCCCCATGTCCTTCTGTGATTCCAGTCTCCCATTTGGTCCCCTAGGGGAGTGTCCACCAAGTGGGAGACCTGCATAAATACCGGGCAGGTAGCCCACAGTAAATCAGTTCGTGTTTTACCCTCAAAGCGGAGTTTGGTCTCGTTATTGGGGGGATTTGGTTACCAGCGACTAGAGACTGCTTATTTGGATTATTTGCCGCTTGGGAGATATTGTCGTTCGGTTACTAATTGCCGTTAGTGGATTTGCAGCTCGTGAAGGGAATTAGCCGTACAGGTACCGTTCGGGAGTTTGGAGTGTTCCCTGGCTGGCGGTTCGCATGGTTTTATTATACCCGCTACCCGACCACATTATTGCGAACGGGGAATACTCGCTAAACGGCGGTTTGTACATTTCATTACTGGAGGTACCGTAACAGTCTGTGTAACATGTTTATTTATAAAAATAATAATTATTGAGTGTATGTGATGTGTTTGAGTGAGTGTGAGTGTGTCTGTGTGTGTGTGTGTCTGTGAGTGATTGTGTCAGTGTGTGTGCATGTGAGTGTATGAGTGTGTCTGTCAGTGTATGAGTGTGTATGTCAGTGTGTATTTGTAAGTGTCTGTCAAATCAGTGAGAGTATGTTTGTCATTAAGTCTGTGTGTGACTATCAGTGTGTGTCTGTCAGTGTGTGTGTTAAGACACCTCCAGTGTCTTTAGGCAAAACCGCCGTTTAGTAGATCTTCCCCGGCCGCAATACAGTCTCCGTTCGCTTACTCTGTAACACACGAACCAAATGCAGGGGAAGCGACAATCTCCCGATCGAAATCCACGAACGGCAATATACGAATTGCTGGTAACCGTCGAACAATAATATCCCCAAAGCGGCTTTCGTTCCATCCAGCAGTCTCTAAATGTGAAGAAGAAATCCCCCCCAATAACGAGACAGAAGCTCCGCATTGAGGGTCAAACAAGATCTGGGTTTACTGTGGGCTACCTGCCCGTATTTATGCAGGTCTCCCACCTGGTGGACACTCCCCTAGGGGACCAAATGGGAGACTTAAACTACAGACAGATAGGACATTTCAGACACACAGTCACATATTTTACCCACAGTGCATTCTGATTCCCTCCCCTCTGCCCTGGAGTTAATTACCAAGTAACTCAATTAACTCCAGGACAAGGACAGTCGCCATCTTAAACATAAAATAATAAAAGACATAAAAATACCTAACTACATGAAAACAGAACATTTCCCATTAGTATTACATGTCCCCAGATAGCCTGGATCTGAGTGCATATTATTAGCGAATAGCGCTCAGATCCCACACACATAGTTCAATCGCCATGGAGTCAAAGTTCTTACAGTCTTTCGGTATACGAATGACTCCATGGGAGGGCTATCTGGGTTAAGTCTTTTATATGCTCTCAAACTCCCGAACGGCCGGTGTTCGCATGCTTTCGTGGAGGCAGCCAGGCGTTCCCTTGTTTCAGCGGTGTTCGGCAGAAAAAGTGTCCGTTTTCAGTTCCATAGAAATAGAGCCAAACACCGCTGAGCGTTCGCATGATTTAAAATGGCCGCTGCCTCGTGGTCGACATACGAACGACGACCACCCTGAGTTCGGTTTAATTGAGAGGTGTCTGCGGTTAACCACAACGTTCTAATGGGGATCACTTTGTTAACCAGCAGCACACCCCTCACTTGGGTGGCCGTTCGTTCGGCAGATTTGTTCGGGAAAAAAGAGTCATTCGAATGGCTGGGCTATAGAAACCAGCCATTCATACGAACGGGGACAAACAGACAAACGGGCAAAAATCCAGCAGACAGATGGTTCTGTCATAGTGTGCATATCAATAAATGAGTGTGTGTCAGATCAGTGAGTCTGTGTCTGTCAGTGACATCTGTGTGTTTGTCACTGAGTGTGTGTTACTGTCAGTGTGTATACACCACTGAGTGTAGCATGGCGGAGCGGAGCGTGGTACATGAGCTTCTATTTCCTGTACCTGTCCAGACTGAGAGAGCACTCCCTTACATTCCAGCCGGGTACAGAAAACTGAAGCTCCCGTAGGGGATCTGCTCCGCTCGGCAACACTGCAAGAAAGGTATCCTTGCTTGCCCTGGTCCCATGTAGGAGCACAATGACCTAATGACAGTGACATGTTTAATGGGTTACAGGGACAGTCCCATGTAGGAGCAAAGTGACCTAATGACAGTGACATGTTTAATGGGTTAAAGGGACAGTCCCATGTAGGAGCAAAGTGACCTAATGACAGTGACATGTTTAATGGGTTACAGGGACAGTCCCATGTAGGAGCAAAGTGACCTAATGACAGTGACATGTTTAATGGGTTAAAGGAACAGTCTCAAGTAAGAGCAAAGTGACCTAATGACAGTGACCTGTTTAATGGGTTAAAGGGACAGTCCCATGTAGGAGCAAAGTGACCTAATGACAGTGACATGTTTAATGGGTTAAAGGGACAGTCCCATGTAGGAGTAAAGTGACCTAATGATAGTGACATGTTTAATGGGTTAAAGGGACAGTCCCATGTAGATGCAAAGTGATCTAATGACAATTACATATTTAAAAGAGCACTATACGGTGAGGAAAACAAACATGTATTCCTGACCCTATAGGGTTAAAACCACCATCTAGCCACCCTGTTCCCCTCATGCCTCCAAAATATAGTAAAATCTTACTTGTATTCAAGTCTGCAGCTGCTTACTTAGTCCCTGTTACAGTATAACCCAGTATATTGAGGGTTAATACCGGTCAAGGGTGCAGCAGTTCCCGATCACTTGAACCCATCGGACTGGAAACATACAATGTTCTCCTCTCCTGGAACAGGCAAAGGAATAACCCACAATAGTAATTCGCCCCAAGTACAAGACGAGGCTCCGTATTGAGGGTAAAACAGGAATCTGGTTTATTGAAGGCTACCTGCCCAGTATTTATGCAGGTCTCCCACCTGGTGGAGACTCCCCTAGGAGACCAGATGGAAGACTGTGACACAGGACAGACAAGTACCAATGGCAGACATACAGTGGTAAAACATTCCCACAATGCATCACAATTCCCTCCTCTCCATCTGGGAGATAATTGGGAGGTAATCCAATTATCTCCCAGGACAGAGGCAACTTGCCATTATCCACGTGGTGACTACAGGACAATAAAATACAATAAAATATACCATATTACACTTATTACCTGAAATATATACATGTAACATATCCCCAGATAGCTTAAGTCTGAGCGCACATTATTACTGAATGGCGCTCAGACCACACACATAGGGCTCAATTGCCATGTAGCTAAAGTCTCACACGAATAGGCTCCATGGCATAGCTATCTGGGTTAACAGCATTCACAGCATTCACATGGTTAAATACTGCAGGAACTAGTGTTTGGTTAAACAGGCGAAGGCAGAAGCAGGAAGGCTGGCGGCTCAGCGGTGTTCGTGAGTAAAAGTATCCATTTTCAGTTCCTTAAGTTTGGTACTGAACACCGCTGGCTGTTCGTGAGCTGCAGACTGCCACCACCGTGTGTAAGCTCTGTGTAACCGCGACCACCCAACAGTAGTCAATTAAGCTGCGGTTAACCGCAGGTACTGGGAGGTCAATTGGTGGCACACGCCAGCTCTCCGGTGGTCGGTCGTTCGTTTTTTTTTCAGGATAAAACAAGGGAACACACGGGGACTGTACAAGCAAGGGAATAACCGAACAAACAGACGAATGGAGGAAGAATAAAAGCAATCCGTAGACAGACGGTTCTGTCATAGTCCCTGTTTCCTTTAGACCTACCCACTGCCTGCTGACATCATCAGAAGTGGTGGCCTGATACAATCACAATGCTTCCCCATAGGATTGGCTGAGACCAGTGACGGATCAAGAGCTTGATCTCAGGAGGGGCACTTGTGGATTATTTGAAGAAATAATCCAGGCACAATAACCTCTACAGCTCAGTGTAGTAGTTATGGTGTCAGTAGTGCCAAGACCCCATCCCAGAGTAAGTAGTCAAACCATTTAAGAACAGTTTGACAACTTACCTGGGGTCTGCTGGGATATAGGGCATAGGAGCAGTGTTGTGTGTGAAAGGTGCAGTGTGTGTGTGTAACGGACCTTTTTGCCCACAAGAGGTTAAAAAACGTTTAGGCGATATTCCCCTTTTTCAGATGCACAGACAGCTACTGCAAACCCACGAATTCACCAACTCCCGAACTGCAACCAAGGGAATACTCGAAACCCCTGAACTGCATATCAAGTAGTGTTCCAAACTCCCGAACTAGATACACACGAATAGCTGTTAGCAGATGAACAGGAAAAGCCCTCAAGCGGCTTACACTCCTGGCAATCAATCTCTAACAGCATACAGTAAATCCCCCCAAAGACGAGACGACACTTTGGTTTGAGGGTCAAGCAGAATCTGGTTTACTGGGGCTAACTGCCCGGCTTTTATGCAGGTCTCCCACCTGGTGGACACTCCCCTAGGGGACCAAATGGGAAACTGGGAAACATATTGGCTCTTAGCCAATCACAGACATACACCTTTAACACTCCCACAATTACATCACAATCCCTCCTCTCTGTCCTGGAGATAATTGGGGAAGTAATCCACTTATCTCCCAGGACAGAGGCAAAACTCCATTAACCTCATGGCAGTAACAATACAGTAAAAGACATAAAATTACATACAGTCACATTTGTTACCTAAAACATATACATTCTACATATCCCCAGATAGCTTAGATCTGAGCGCACATTACTACCGAATGGCGCTCAGATCACATACATACAGTTCAATCGCCATGGAGCCAAAGTCTTTCCCATAGTCTTTTGTTACACAAATAGGCTCCCTGGCTTAGCTATCTGAGGGATGCTGTTCATCCAGCAAAACTACCGAATGAACAGTCATTCGGTTCTGCTTACTGAATGGGAAGGTAAGGAGGCTGGCGGCTCAGCGGTGTTCGCGCCAATAAGTGTCCATTTTCAGTTCCATAATTTGGGAGCTGAACACCGCTGGCCGTTCGGGAGGTAAAATGGCTGCTGCCACGTGTTCGGCAGACGAACAAAGGCCACCCAGCGTTCATCAATTAAGCTGCGGTTAACCGCAGCTTCTGGTCGGTCAATTGACGGCACACTCCAGCTCCCAGGTGGTCCATCGTTCAGTAGTTTGTTCGGTAGATGGAATCTACCGAACACCCTGGCAGAAAGGCACAAATAAACCTTTCAGCAGGGAGAATAACAGCTCTGAACTGCAGGGACATAATCTAAAGGGAGCAGGCGAGCAACCAGGCTTCTCCAGTGCACAGTGGCGAGGTTGGTTCCGCCACAGTGTGTGTGTGTGGGGTGTAGTGTGTGAGCGGTGAAGTGTGTGTGTGTGAGTGCGTGAGGGCGGTAGTGTATGTCAGGGGCAGTATATGTGTGTGTGAGGGAGCTGCAGTGTGTATGTCAGGGGGCAGTGTGTGTAAGAGTTGCAGTGTGTGTGTGTGAGGCTTGCAGTGTATGTGTGGTTGTGTGTGGGCAGTGTGTGTATGAGGAGCAGTGTATGTGTATGGGGAGCAGTGTATGTGGAGGGGGCAGTGAATGTGTGTATGGGGGCAGTGTATGTGTGGAGGCAGTGTCTGTGTGGGGGCAGTGTGTGTATGGGGGCACTGTATGTGTATGTGGGGCAGTGTGTGTGTGAGGGGGCAGTGTATGTGTGTATAGGGTCAGTGTATGGAGGGCAATGTGTGTATGGGTAGCAGTGTGTGTATGGGGGCAGTGTGTGTATGAGGAACACTGTATGTGTATGGGGGCAATGTGTGTGGGGCAGTGTGTGTGTGGTGTACTGTATGTGTCTGTGGGGTAATGTGTGTATGGGGGGCAGTGTATGTGTGTGGGGCAATGTGTGTATGGGTGTGCAGTGTATGTGGGGGTAGTGTGTGTAGGGCAATGTGTGTATGGGTGTGCACTTTATGCGTGTGGGGGCAATGTGTGTATGGGTGTGCAGTGCATGTGTGTGTGAAGCAGTGTGTGTATGGGTGGCAGTGCTTGTGGGGCAGTGTATGTGTGTGTGGCAGTGTATGCGTGTGAGGCAGTGTGTGTATGGGGCAGTGTTTGTGGGGCAGTGTATTTGTTTGAGGCAGTGTGTGTATGGGGGCAGTGTATGTGTGTGGGGCAGTGTGTGTATGGGGGCAGTGTTTGTCGGGCAGTGTATTTGTGTGAGGCAGTGTATGTGTGTGTGGCAGTGTATGCGTGTGAGGCAGTGTGTGTATGGGGCAGTGTTTGTGGGGCAGTGTATTTGTTTGAGGCAGTGTGTGTATGGGGGCAGTGTATGTGTGTGGGCAGTGTGCATGGGGCAGTGTGTATTTGTGTGAGGCAGTGTGTGTGTATGGGGGTTGGTGTGGTATGTGTGTGTGGGGCAGGTGTGTATGGGGCAGGTTTGTCAGGGCAGTGTATTTGTGGAGGCAGTGTGTGTATGGGGCAGTGTATGTGTGTGGGGCAGTGTATGTGTGTGAGACAGTGTGTGTGGGGGGGTGGCAGTGTATGTGTGTGGGGGGCAGTGTGTGTATGGGGCAGTGTTTGTGGGGCAGTGTATTTGTGTGAGGCAGTGTGTGTATGGGGGCAGTGTATGTGTGTGGGGCAGTGTGTCTGGGGCAGTGTATGTCTGTGAGACAGTGTGTGTGGGGGGGGCAGTGTATGTGTGTGGGGCTGTGTGTGTATGATGGCTGTGTGTATGGAAGGCAGTGTTTGTGGGGGAGTCTGTCTGTGAGGCAGTGTGTGTATGGGGGAAAAGGAGGGTTTTTTAATATTTGTTTTAATTTATTCAATAAAATAAATATATTTATGTCCCCCCCTCCCTTCTTACCTTTACTGAGGGAGGAGAGGGGACATTTCTTGATCCCTGGTGGTCCAGTGGGGAATCCCTGGTGGTCCCAGTGGTGGGAGTGAACTCTTGCGAGATCCGGAGCGTTACCGTGATAACCCAGGACCCAGAGGAGAAGCTGCAGGCTGAGCTCCCGGGTCCTCTCTCCCTCCCCTGCCAACTGCCTGCGGACCTATCTAATCTCCCCTTCTGGTCTGTGAAGCCCATGTAGGGCTGGCGCTTGGACAGTGCCAGCCCTGCATTAGCCGGCAGGGGAAAATCTCGGGGGGCGAGGGGTGAAATTGCCCAGTTGCCCCCGCCTGGATTCTCCACTGGCTGAGACTGACAAAGAGGCAGAGCCAGCATGATTCAAACACAGCCCTGGCCAATCAGCATCTCCTCATAGAGATGAATTGAATCAATGAATCTCTATGAGGAAAGTTCAATGTCTGCATGCAGAGGGAGGAGACACTGAATGTTTGGATGCATTTTAGGCAGCCATGACCCAGGAAGGATCTCTAACAGCCATCTGAGGAGTGGCCAGTGAAGTTATCACTAGGCTGTAATGTAAACACTGCATTTTCTCTGAAAAGACAGTGTTTACAGCAAAAAGCCTGAAGGTAATGATTCTACTCACCAGAGCAAATGCAATAAGCTGTAGTTGTTCTGGTGACTATAGTGTCCCTTTAATGGTTTAAAGGGACAGCCCCATGGACATTAGTTGACAGTATTAATCCCATGTGATACATTTTACATTAACATTTATTTTTCTTGTTTTATAGATACAAGTGGAGGTGGTATCCGTTCGTGGGGGATTATATTAATATGTCTGGCCTGTATTATAGCTTGTGTTTTCTTAGTGATTGGAATTGGCTGGGTAAGTGACAATATATACATGATTTTTTTTTTTTTATATAGAATATAAATATAAATAAATATAGAATTGTTTTTCAATAGTTTTAGTGATTATATTTGTCTATGTAAAGTTACCATAATTGTATTACATTATCCTGTTGATGAATCCATGGTGTAGCTTATTATATTTCTTTCATAATGACTTTAATATAATATGAAATAATCTCACTATAATAGATATTTATCAACATGTTTTCAAAAGTAATGATTAAATTACGTCAATTTTTCTGATTGTATTTATTGAACTGGAATAAAAAGTGATATGTTTTCCTTAGAGTCAATTTTGCCAATTTTTGCCGATAGCTCCATTTCAAAAGATCACCAAATTTATAATGGCAGGTAAATGTTGGCCAAATTTCTATCAAAAACATGAATAAATCTGATGCATTGGCAAAAAATGGACCATATTAAAAAATGTTAGTTAGGCACAAGAAAAGCTACAGACAAAGAAATCCAATAGATTTAATAAATACAGTGTCAGCGATGCTTTGATAAATCTGATCACTTCTCTTCAGATTGATTGTTAATGGTAGAAAGAAAATGATATTGGAAATTAGCACCCATAAAATTTCTCTTCATAATTGTTTTTAATATATGGTTTTATCCAGTAACTTCGTAGCTATATATTTTACCATTCCAGTGCACAGAACATTCATGAAAAATAAATCTCATTATATTCATCTTTGTGAAGAAACATTTTAAAATAATAGGATGGTTTCTTAGAATCTTTACCTGTTTTACAATATTATATTACAGATTAAGGAACAGCCCACATACAAAAAAAAAAAATTGTTCTTCATTTTACAAGGCAATTAAAAATGGCCTATCTTAGCAAACAAATCTGAGGATTGAGTTACAACATATGGACATATTGCGTTAGGCCCATCACTGTGCTACAGTACACCAATATCGGTGGGTCCTAAACTAGTTTTAATATGAGAGATTACAGTAGGACCCACTGATATTGGGGTACTGTGACATAGTGATTTCCATACGGTCTAACTGAATGGGATTTTAAATAGCCCTGTAACATTTTAAACATTTTTTTGTGCGTGCTGTTACTTAATCTGTATTTTTTTGTGATATTCTGGTCTTTACAGCTGCATTACTACTTAGAAATGCATGTTCCAAGTGTGCCCCCAATCTTCTTTTTACAATATTATATTGACTAATGCTTTAAAAGAATATATTTTTATTTGTCTATTGAAACAGTTTTTTGTTCTGTTTTTGGTACAGCTCCTGGCAACCTTCCGTCCCAGTGGATTTTTTAACATAAATATTTTTAATAGTTTACCCCGTTTCAATTTGCCCAGAGTTCAACCAGTGAATCATAACACTAGACCTGAGATCCGTCCCAGAAGAAGTTTGACTGAAGAGTTTCCCAATTATTCACCGCATTTTGAATTACGAAGATTGCCCTAATTTAGGATTCCCTTATTTAATCTAACTGTACCTCTACGTGTTTAAACATTGGAAAAAATGAGAGATCATCCTACGCTTCTATAAGAGATAATTCCTGATAGCTTAAGTTTCACAATTATTGTTATTTGTTTTGAAGTCAATCCTCAAACACATTCTCGATTTCTGCAATTAAACAACTTGGATCCTTTCACCAAACTACCAAGTCAAGTGAGAGGTTTTTACACTGGAAATGTCCCCACTGTGTACAGGAGAGGTAACATTAAGTCTTTGCAGACATCTCACACAAAGTTGATGGAAAGATAAAACTTGTTATGAGGACTTTAGGTGCAGTGACTTCCCAAACATTGTGATGGTGCACAGTCCACTAGTGGTGGCTATCGAGTCTACTCAACGTGGTGACGTGCTTGAACAGTGATAGCACTTTGAGATGCATATCATATTAATCCAAAACATGCCTCTTTAGCTTTGCATTTGGAGAGGTGCTCCTGGTTGCCATAACGATATTGCATCCCAGTAACTGTAAGACTGTTTGATTATCTGTGACGTCTTGAAATAATCGTCCCAACAGAACACAGTTACACTCGAATGGAAAGTATACATTTTAAAATTCTCAAAGAAATACCATTTTTTTGTTGTTATTTCTTTGATAATTTGGAAACATATATTTTCCATTCAAGTGTAATTGGGTTCTTTTACGATCCCTTAAAATTGCTGAAACATGTTTTCCACTTTGGAGAGCATATGATAGAATTCTTCAAACTTGTTATGACCACTTCTTCTATTGGCACAATTCGCAACGGACTTTGACGACTGTCAGTCAAGATGAAACTTTGTGTAAGTTGTTCAGTATTAAAAAAAATATATAAATTTCTATTTTTGACTTTGTTTCTTTTTCATATATATATTTATTACAATATTAATGTATATAATGTTAACAGTGACTGAACGCTGTATTTCCACACGGCAGAGACTTAATAAAAGCTATTGATGAAATATCTTTAACTCGGTCTGTAGTTACTTTTAATCATCTTTGTGATTAACTCCTATAATTTGTGACATAAAATTGATACATTATATCAAGTTATGTGGGTTGATTAGTTACTAAAATGCATGGGTAAGTGCTCTAAAATAACTGACAGCATTGAATTGATTTATCTAGTTTCCTTAGTGTGTATGAGTGTGTCACAGAGCTCCACAGCAATAATACTCTCAGTAATGTGCAGTGTGTGAGTGTGTCGCAGAGCTCCACAGCACTAAAACTCACCGTAATGTTAACTGCGTATGAGTGTATCACAGAGCTCCACAGCAATAAAACACAGTAATATGCACTGCGTATGAGTGGATCACAGAGCTCCATGGTAATAAAACTCACAGTAATGTGCAGTGTGTATGAGTGTATCACAGAGCTCCACAGCAATACAACTCACAGTAATGTGCAGTCTGTATGAGTATATGACAGAGCTCTATGGCAATAAAACTCACTGTAATGTGCACTGTGTATGAGTGTATCACAGAGCTCCACAACAAAATAACTAACATTCACAGATTTTTACATATCAATTATTATATTTATTAGTTTAGGTAAATAAATTAAAATATATATATATATCTTTGTTTGAAATGACTTGCCCAATTATATAATTACCCGTGAAAAAGGTCATGTATCCTACTACTCAAGGACATGTCCGGACTTGAATGCTTTAGGTATTTGGAATTGCTCCAGATTAACATGGCATTGACAACTTATTTCACATACTTTTATCTCCTATAAATAATGCATCTGAAAAATATTAAACCTATATAAAGAAATATTAATACGTTTTATGAGACTATTAAATCCAAAGCTATAATTATGTGTATAATTTGAGACTATTAGATGTATCTATTTAACATAAAGGCTGTTGTTAATTTATCATTTGATAGATCACGTGATGTCCTTAAATCCTAGTGTTGTTATACAGGAAGGAAGGACCCTAGTTCTATGCTAACTCTGGTACACATTGTAAGATGTGTTTCCCAAAACTATGTGCCATGGCACCAATATTTCCCCGGTGCTATGATCATATGAGCATAGCACCGGGAACTGTGCCTCCCTCTCCCCTTCAGGCTCTGCAGAACCGCTAGCACTGTAATGCTGGCAGCCAGAAGGTGAGGGAGGAAGAGAGGACCTGGGGGAGCTCTAACCTGCAGCTCTGCCGGGTTCTCTTCTCCGTTGCCGCAGTTACCATGGCAATGCTCCGAATCTCGCAAGAGTGAACTCTAGCCTCAGTAGCTGCTAGAGTTCATTCTCACCACATGGACCACCAGGGATTAGTACTGTCCCCTCGACCAGGCAAAGGTAAGCAGGGAGCACCGGCCCCACTCATGAGCGTGGGTGTCCGCAGGAATTTTTCCAGTCGGGGGCATAATTGTAATGACATCCATGCTTGGCCCCTTTTTGACAGTGTCATGAAGGGGAAGAGCATAGTCATTATCACATAATGCCAGGGTGAATAGCGTTTTCACAACTATGGTGTCAGGAATAGATTTTTGTATTCCTGACACTATAGTGTTCCTTTACGCAAATTAAAGGAACATTATGGTCACCATAACAACTTCATCTAAATGAAAATGCTATGATGCCAGGAAGCCCCTGGGTGCTCTCTTTCCTTTAAGGGGTGAAACCTCTCTCAAATGGTTTAACCCCAAAGGCTTCCTCCAGCTCCAGGTCGCTCAGTGGTATTCGGCATCTGAAATGGAGTGCCAGGAAGTGCAGATTGACATCTGCTGCTGATTGGCTAGAGTGGACAGTGGACGTTCTAAGCCAATCGTTAGTTCCCGGTTCATAAAAGTTTTTTTACTTTTTTATGAATGGGGAGCTACTGATTGGCTTAGAGTGCCAGCAGACCGCTCTAGCCAATCAGCAACACCCCTACCCAGCGGCATTCTGTGCTTCCTGACACTCAGTAAATAAAAGTGAACACATTAACACTGAGATTTTTTTAACCTGGGTTGATGAGACGGTCCAGAGTTTCCCTGCCTGGCCCAGGTACCAAAGCCTTATGATGTGGTGTCCAGAATAAAGTGGAGGGTTCACTTCATTTGTCTTTCCTGCTCCAATCTCATTTTCCTCTCCTTCATTTGACACAGTCTTCTTTTTCTTCTGACACTGACTTCTATATTTGGCTCCTTCTGCTACTTTCTGCTTATTTTGCGCCCTTCTGCTCCTTTCTCATTCCGATTCCTTTCTGCTCCTTGCTGTCCCTCTCTGCTCCTTCTGCTCCTTCTGCTCCTTTACCTTTCTGCTCCTTGCTGCCCCTTCCTGCCTCTGCTCCTTGCTGACCCTTCCTGCAGGCTGCCCCCACCTCCCATGCCTCACTCGCCTAATCAATAGGCTGCCCCCCCATGCCTCACTCTCCTAATCTATAGGCTGCCCCCCATGCCTCACTTGCCTAATCTATAGGCGGCCCCCCACCATGCCTCACTGGTCTAATCTATAGGCTGCCCCCCATGCCTCACTTCCCTGATCTATAGGCTATTTTAAACCCCCCACCCCATCCCTCACTTCCCTGATCTGTAGGCTCCCCCCAGCACTAAAACTCACTGTAATGTGCACTGCGTATTATTGTATCACAGAGCTCCAGAGAAATAAAACTCACTGTAATGTGCACTGCGTATGAGTGTATCACAGAGCTCCACAGCAATAAAACACAGTAATATGCACTGCGTATGAGTGTATCACAGAGCTCCATGGTAATAAAACTCACAGTAATGTGCAGTGCGTATGAGTGTATCACAGAGCTCCACAGCAATAAAACTCACAGTAATGTGCAGTCTGTATGAGTATATGACAGAGCTCTACGGCAATAAAACTCACTGTAATGTGCACTGTGTATGAGTGTATCACAGAGCTCCACAACAAAATAACTCACATTCACAGATTTTTACATTTCAATTATTATATATTTTACATATCAATTATCTGGCTGCATGTGTTGCTCCCCTGCGGTTTCAATCAGCAGAGAGAAGCAGGGATCGATGCAGCTTCCTATCCCTGTCTCTCTATACACAGCGGCACCGGTATTGCAGTTTATTTTAAATCTCACACGAAAAATAGCAGAACAAGCTGAAAAATCCAGGGGGTTGAGGGAGGGGCAAGTGCCTCAGGTGGCTGCAGCACTGCCCGGGCCGGCGCGGGGAGCACTTCCTGTCAGTCCGGCCGGGTACAGGAAACAGAAACTCCTGTACCATGGACTGCACCGGAGCTAGGCCACGCTACACAGAGGGACTGAAAAGAGGGACTGTGCGGTTCCCTCCTGCTGATCCCTCTGGAGTTCGGCCACGCTACACAGGGTAGGAGAGGAGGGTGAAAAGAACGGGGGGAGAGGAAAACCACAATGGAAGGGGGAGCGGGGTTGGAGGAGACACCTCTATGGAAGGAAGGGGGGGTGAGGAGAGACCACTAAGCGAGGGAGGGGTGAGGAGATATATCTAAGAGAGGGGGAGGGTGAGGAGAAACCACTAAGGGGGGGATTGAGGAGAGCCCACTAAGGGAAGGGTGGGGTGAGGAAGGACCACTAAGGGAGGAAGGGGGGGATGACCCTAATGGTGAGGGGAGAGGAGAGACCACCAAGGATGAGGGGTAGGAGAGACAACAAGTGGGGAGAGGAGAGACCACTAGGGGAGGAGGAGAGACCACTGGGGGGGGGCAGATGAGAGCAGAGACCACTTAGGAGGAGCTGGTGGAGAATAGAGATCACTCATGGAAAGAGGTGGAGAAGAGGAGAGTACACTAAGGGAGGCGTGGGAGGAGAGTAGAGACCACTGGGGGGGGGGAGAGGAGAGACCACTAATTGAGTGGGGAAGATGATCCACCACTAAGGGACAGGGGAGGAGAGGAGAGACCATTAAGGGGTAGAGGAGAGCTCTATGGGGGGAGGGGGAGGAGAGAGCACTAAGGGATGTGGGTAGCTCTAATGGACGGGAGGAGAAAGCACTATGAGAAAGGGGGCGGGGAAATAACTAAGCGAAAGTGGAGAGCACTATGGGACAGAAGGGGAGAGCAGTAAGGGACAAGAGGGGAGAGAGGCTGAGAAAGGGGAGAAAGAGAAGCACAAAGGGACTGGTACACACACAATGCTTCCCTTACACACAGAGAAACATACAATGCATCCATTACACACAAAGACAATGCATCCCTTGCAAACAAACACAGAAACACACAATGCACCCCTTACACACACACACACTGCTTATCTTACACACACACACAAAGAAACACAATGCATCTCTTACACACACTCAATACACCTCTTACAGACACACACTGCATCCCTTATGCATACAAACACAGATTCACACAATGCATCCTTTAAACACAACCAGAAATAAACAATACATCCCTTACACACAAACACACACTTCTTTCTATCTCTTACCTTCTGTGCTTGCTGTGCCGAGGTCGGAACGCCAGGCTGCAACGGGTAAGTGCTGTGTTCCTTTCTAGTCAGTCAGGTCCCACGCTGGCCTCAGGTCTTCGTGGCGGGCATATCGGACGTGGCGCATGGCGCTGCTTACATGTGCTGGTCTGGCCCGCTGGGCTTGCACTTGAAGCAGGAAATGAGGAAAAAAATTTGGAAAAGGGAGTTTGTAGAAATATTTTCCCTCCTGCCATTGGAGGAAGCTCCTCCGGTTTTTGAAAAGGACAGTAAGGAGTCCGAGAAGGACAGGGAGAAATACCGCTATTGAAAAATTACCAAGACGTTTGGGAATTGGATTCAGGCGTTTTCTATCTTGGCTAGCGTTGTGGGGTAGAAGTCTCCTCAGAAGTGCTCTGCATTGTTCTGCTATCAAGACACTATCTGGAACACATGTCACACCTATACGGGACTGGGTTGGTGGAGGTACGACAAACGGTTTTGTCAGTGGCTAGCAGTGAAACCCTCACTGTCCTGGGTCCAGATGGACATAGGCCTCTGGCTCTCAATTATGATCCGTCTAGCTCCCCTGCAGGGTGCTTTTTCAACCTTTCTTGGGGGGGCCGGTGGGAGAACATCCTCCTCCTCATCAGCCCCCGGCCAGAGGCTGTTGTTGGAAGTTCAACGACTGTCACTGTAAGTGGGGGTCCTCGTGCCAGTTTAAGCATGAGTGCTCCGGTTGTGGTAGTGCCCATCCCATCTCCTGCTGTTTGAAACAAGGCAAAACTGGGGGCTACGTGCACCAACTCCGGTAGTCGTAAACGTGATGCACCTGTGACTCGACCTTTAAAGGAATTGTAAGGCAGCACGGAGCTTATTGGAGGGGTTTGAGCAGGGTTTTTGGATCCCCTTCTTGGAGCACCCTCCGTTAGGTCTGTGCAGGAATTCCCTTAGGCTGAGGACCTTTACTGACACTTGCAGGGACTGGGAGTAATTCCTGCCTCATCTGCTATTTGCATACAGAGAGGTGCCCCAGGAATCTACTGGGTTCTCTCCCTTTGAGCTACTCTATGGGAGAAGGGTCCGTGGACCCCTAGATCTCATCAGAGGACACTGGGAGGGAGAGACAGTGCAGGAAGGAACTCCCATAGTGCCATATGTCCTGGAACTCCGGGACCGCCTGGAGAAGCCTGTCCCTAATGGAAATCCACGAACACACAAATCAGCTGAATCCCTTCGTCTGCTAAAATAGGCGAAATAAATCCTTCCCAGTAGCAATCCCCCCAAACACGAGACTTAGCTCCGTCTTGAGGGTAAAACAGGAATCTGTTTAATGGGGGCTACCTGCCTGGTATTTATGCAGGTCTCGACCTGGTGGACACTCCCCTAGGGGACCAGATGGAAGACTGGGACAAGTATGATACATTAGCCAATCACAATTGCCCAGGTTTAAACACTCCCCTTTACACCAGTAAATCCCTCCTCTCTATCCTGGAGATAATTGGGAAGAAATCCAATTATCTCCAAGGATAGAGGCAAATCGCCATTTTAAATGAAACATAAAAAATTTATAAAACTATATAACTGTACAAATACCGTATACATTGGATTCGTGCAACGTATCCCCAGATAGCCTGGATCTGAGCGCACATAACTACCGAATAGCACTTAGATCCCATACACACAGTTCAATCGCCATGGAGTCAAAGTCTTTCACAGGTCTTTCGGTATGGGATGGCTATTTGGGTTAAGTCCATTCGTATTATCCAAAATCCCGAACGGACCGGTGTTCGCATGCCTTAACGAATGAGAAGGGCGGTCAGTAGTTTCAGCGGTGTTCGGTAGAAAAAGTGTCCGTTTATAGTTCCATATGAACTGTGCCGAACACCGCTGGTCTTTCGCGTGTTTTAAAATGGCCGCCGCCTCATGGTCAGCATACGAACGACGACCACCCTGCATTCGGTTGTAATGAAGAGGTGTCTGCGGTTAACCACAACGTTCTAATTGGGGCCAAGAGGTTAACCAGCAGCACACTTCTCTTCTGGGTGGCCGTCCATTCGGTAGTTTTATTCGGTGTAAGTCCAAAATACCGAATAGGGGCATACGGACAGGCAATTCCACGAAGGGAGGCAAATTAGACGAAACAGCAATACCAGTCATACAGATGGATCTGTCACAAAGTCTTCTTGGACCGGATGGCCAGCCCCTTTTCTATTACCCTTATGTCTAATTTGCGGGTGCCTAAGAAGGAACACGGTAAATATCGCCTCAATCATCATTTGTTATACCTTCCTGGGGGTTCGGTGAATGATGAGTTTCCTACTCGCCCTTCGACACAGTGGTTCGCATAGAGCGGGCTGCAGGCCTGGAGGCCTTGCTGGCAAAGGCGGATGTGGAGTTGGCTTTCCAGCTGCTTCTGGTGCACCCTGATTGTCATCATCTCCTGAGCTTTACCTTTGACAGTCAGTTTTTTTGTGGCTATGTGCCTCCCTTTGGGTTGCTCTCTATCCTGTTTTTATTTTGAGTGTTGTGACAGAACCATCTGTCTGCTTGGATTTTTACTGCATTCGTCTGTTTGTCTCCCGTTCGTATGAATGGCTGGTTTCTATAGCCCAGCCATTCGAATGACTCTTTTTCCCGAACAAACCTGCCGAACGAACGGCCACCCAAGAGAGGAGTGTGCTGCTGGTTAACGTAGTGATCCCAATTAGAACGTTGTGGTTAACCGCAGACACTTCTCAATTAAACCGAATTCAGGGTGGTCGTCGTTCGTATGTCGACCACGAGGCAGCGGCCATTTTAAATCAAGCGAACGCCCAGCGGTGTTTGGCTCTATTTCTATGGAACTAAAAACTGACACTTTTTCTGCCGAACACCGCTGAAACAACGGAACGCCTGGCTGCCTCCACGAAAGCATGCGAACACCGGCCGTTCGGGAGATTTGGAGCATACGAAAAGACTTAACCCAGATAGCCTTCCCATGGAGTCATTCGTATACCGAAAGACTGTAAGAACTTTGACTCCATGGCGATTGAACTATGTGTGTGGGATCTGAGCGCTATTCGCTAATAATATGCACTCAGATCCAGGCTATCTGGGGACATGTAATACGAATGGGAAATGTTCAGTTTTCGTGTAGTTATATATTTTTATGTCTTTTATTATTTTATGTCTAAGATGGCGACTGGCTTTGTCCTGGAGTTAATTGAGTTACTTGGTAATTAACTCCAGGGCAGAGGGGAGGGAATCATAATGCACTGTGGGTAAAATCTGTGACTGTGTGTCTGGAATGTCCCCATATCTGTCTGTCATTTAAGTCTCCCATTTGGTCCCCTAGGGGAGTGTCCACCAGGTGGGAGACCTGCATAAATACGGGCAGGTAGCCCACAGTAAACCCAGATCCTGTTTGACCCTCAATGCGGAGCTTCTGTCTTGTTATTGGGGGGATTTCTTCTTCACGTTTAGAGACTGCTGGAGGGAACGGAAGCCGCTTGGTGAATATTGCTGTTCGACGGTTGCCAGCAGTTCGTGTATTGCCATTCGGGAGTTTGGAGCTGTTCACGGATCTCGTTCGGGAGTTTGCCGCTTCCCCTGCATTTGGTTCGTGTATTACAGATTAAGTGAACAGAGACTGTACTGCAGCCGGGGAAGGTCTACTAAACGGCGGTTTTGCCTAAAGTGTTAACAAGTGTTTTAGCGCTTTTCCGGAGTGTGGTGCAGAGGGAAGGGGCACTTTCCTGGAGTGTGTGGTGCGGAGGCAAGCGGGGATCAACTCCCTCCTGCACTACCGGTTACGTGTCCTAAATTCCTGGGCTTCGAGATCTATTCGGTTGCCTCTGGCTAAGGTTCAAGACCTCCGACAGTTGGTGTCACTGGTGTTAAGGTGTCGTAAGGTTCAGCTGCGCTGCCTGCAATCTCTTTTGGGGAAGCTGAATTTTGCCTGTCAGATGTTGCCCATGGGGCGTAACTTTAACAGGCATTTGGTGGCGGCGAAGTCTGGGGTCACTTGCCCTCAACACTGTATTCGACATACGCAGCCTTTGCGAGATTACTTGGCTGCCTGGGATTCCTTCTTGGCCTCTTGTAATGGTAGGACTTACTGGCAGGCCCAGGAGGTCTCTAAGCCACCTGTTTACAGATGCAGCTGGCTCGGTGGATTTTTGAGGCCATCATTAGTTCAACATGAGGAATCACTAAGCCACCCAAGCATTATACGAATCATGATATTGTCATTTTGAAGTGACATCCACCTTTTACGATGCACGCTCTTGACCCAGGTAATTACCACTAGCGTGGATCAGCAGAATAAATGGTATAACTAATTCTGCCAGATATTTCTGAAGTGATAACTCCAGATAAAATTGCTGCCAGCGCAACACCCTGATCCCACACCACATAACATTGACCTGCTGATGAGTAATTACAAGATCCTGATCATACAACCTCTGGTCTACCTGAAAAGCTGCGCAATATATAAAAGAATGCCCATGGATCCAAACATATAGAGAATATCTAGCAATAAAGAAATAAACCGGACATTAACCATAAAGAGGCACCTATAAAAGCACTCTTTAACCCCTTAAGTGCCAAACCTCTGGAATAAAAGGGAATCATGACATGTCACACATGTCATGTGTCCTTAAGGGGTTAAAAGCCGAACATACAATCGAAAACCTGCTCGATTCCCACCGACCCAGCAGCCAAATACAAGAGTCTGACAGACCTAACCTGCTTGCCTGCAGAGTCAGACCGATGTAGAATGAATGAGTTGAATAACTACAATCATCCACTCCTAACGAGCGAAATACAGTATCATCCACTCCTAACGAGCACAACACCAACACTCTAGTGAATGGATAAGAACTAGAGTTGAGCAGACACCTGGATGTTCGGTTCCGGCGAGTTCGGATGAGCTTTGAAAAAAGTCCGGGTTCGTGATCGAACTTGACCCCGTACCTGACCCCGAACCCCGAAAATAAGAATGTTTACAACTGCGCTGTAAGTGCACTATTAGAAGCTTCTATTTGACTCTGAGATATGAAGAGCATGCCCCAAATTTACTATTTAGTAGATTAGCACCCAGAAAATAAGATTTTTTACAGGTGCGCTGTAAACACAGTATTTTACACTTCTATTTGACTCTCAGATATGAAGAGCAGGCCCCATAATTTACTATTTAGCAGATTAGCCGCAAAACAATTAGAATGTTTACAACTGTGCTGAAAGCGCACTATTAGACACTTCGATTTGACTCTCAGATATGAAAAGCAGGCCCAAAAATGTACTATTTAGAAGATTAGCAGCATGTATGTACGTAGTGGGAATTGGATAGCATTCCCTTCATCCCCCATAAAACCATAACTTACCCCTTCAAATAACGACAGACAACTTCTTGGAGAAAAACAGGCCACAGCATTTATTAACACAACCAAATACTGTATGACTCCTTTAACATATAACGAAATAATAAATATCATAAATTAACATAAACAATTTGCATATAGTCATACAGTAACCAAAGAAACCGTCCTTGCCAATCTAACTTTCCCAAGGCTCTCACCCCTCGGCATAATAAAAACATCTTCCTTTTCAGGGCTCCCCACCAACTTGGTGGGGCCCAACCATAATGCTCCCCACTGGTCGACTTACAACCCAGTGGGGACACGTGCAACCTGGTACCTCCTCCAGGTTCACCATAAGAGACAGGGGGAGGATGAGACCCGGCCATTATCCCCCTTTTTCATCTAATCTACCAAACCATCCCTTATTTGGCAAGGACACACCCCCGCTTCGCTGTGACAACCCCCGGGCCCAAAGCAGCAAAGGGAGGGTGGGCGGGAAACTTGTTGCTGGCCCGGCTCCTAAGTGGCACTGAGGTCAGTCTGATCTGTCACCACCCACTTCCTCACATCTCACTATAGCCAATCATGCATCTTCCATCCCACACTCATACATGTGCCCCTGTCCGCTGAGCTGCGTACTCTCCTTGGGGCCTAAACAATTAGAAAGTTTACAAGTGCGCTGTAAGCGCACTATTAGATGCTTCTATTTGACTCTCAGATATGAAGTACACGCCCCAAAATGTACTATTTAGCACATTAGCACCCAGAAAAAAGGAATTTTTACAAGTGCGCTGTAAGCGCACTATTAGATGCTTCTATTTGACTCTCAGATATGAAGTGCACGCCCCAAAATGTACTATTTAGCACATTAGCACCCAGAAAATAAGAATTTTTACAAGAGCGCTGTAAGCGCACTATTAGATGCTTCGATTTGACTCTCAGATATGAAATGCGCGCCCCACAATTTACTATTTAACAGATTAGCACCCAGAAAATTAGAATTTTTACAAGTGCGCTGTAAGCGCACCATTAGACGTTTCTATTTGACTCTCAGATAAGAAAAGCAGGTCCCAAAATTTACTATTTAGGAAATTAGCAGCAAAACAATTAGAATGTTTACAAGTGCGCTGTAAGCGCACTATTAGACGATTCGATTTGACTCTTAGAGATGAAGAGCAGGCCCCAAAAAGTACTATTTAGCAGTTTAGCACCAAAACAATTAGAACGTTTACAACTGTGCTGTAAGCGCACTATTTGACGCTTCTATTTGACTCTCAGATATGAAGTGCACCACACTAAAATACTATTTAGCAGTTTAGCAAAACATTTTTAGTTTTAAAACTGCAATGTGAGAGCAGCATTTGACGATTCTATTTGACTCTCCGATATGAAGTGCACCTCACTAATGTACTAGTTTGCAGAATTCTTTCCAAAGCTGTCCCTCACAGCGGCAGCATCCTCTCCCTACACTTATAAGACCTCATGTTTGTGCGGCGCTACGCGACTCCAGCTTATATATAGAGGCTGGGTCACATGCTGCAATGGCCAATCACAGCCATGCCATTAGTAGGCACGGCTGTGATGGCTTCTAAGGGCACACGAGTCAAACGCTTGTTGATTGGCTGCCCTGCAACCTTTGAAAATGCGCCATTAAATTGCCGAACACCGAACTCCAACCCGAACATACAGTGATATGTCCGTGTTCGGGTCCGGGGTTTGCTCAACTCTAATAAGAACCCATACGCATGCACTGGAACAAATCTCCAAATTAGGGTGGCCCCAATCCTAATCACTCTACCACTACCCATTTGATCAGCATTGTAACGGCACCCCCAGGCATAAAAGGGTTAAACCGCCATTTAGTAGATCTTCCCTTCCAGAGACACAGGCACAGCTACTGCAGAACACCAATCCGCCGAACAGGAAACCATACGAATGCTGTAAACAGCCGAAAAGGAAAAACCATACGAATAGGTTTACACTCCTAGCAGACAAACTGGAACAGCATACAGTAAATCCCCCCAAGAACGAGACAAATCTCAGTGTTGAGGGTCAAGCAGTGAACAGGCAGAGCTGTGGGTTTATTGTTCTTATGTACACATTCTTACACATAAGTACCACCTACAGAGTTTTGGAACACAACCAATAAACACATACAATACACTCAGACACTCTCACACAAAATCCTCCCCTCTGCCTGTGATACAATTACCTTACACAATGGGTAATGTAATTATCACAAGCAGAGAAATAATTTTTTTCCACATTATTCATAACTTGAAAACTATGCATCACATTCACATTTTCAGAATCAGCATACTCCAAATACAAACATATGTCAAAATCATCCAGATTGGTCAATTGGTTCAAAAGATAGGTCGAAGTCCTTTGTGACCAAATGAAGCATGGCTTTTCTGCCCAAAACCAGTTCCACAGAGTCTTCTATCCTGGAGATAATTGGGAAGTAATCCAATTATCCAAAACTCCATTGAACACATGGCAGCAAAAGACAATAAAACACATAAAAAAATATATAACTGTGCAGCCATTGTACAAAACAGGTACATTCAACATATCCCCAGATAGCTCAGATCTGAGCACACATTATTACTGAATGGCGCTCAGAGCACACACATACAGTTCAATTGCCATGGAGCCAAAGTCTTTCCCATAGTCTTACATTATATGAATGGGCTCCATGGCATAGCTATCTGGGGTATCAAACAGGGCCTTTTTCACATAAAATACATAACTGGCTCAAACAGGGCCAGCACATAATGACTCAGCTTTCGTGTCTTCTCAGCATTTCAACATGGGGCCATAGTCTAAAGGCAGCAGGCGGGCAACCAGGCTCCTCCAATGCACAGTGCAGAGATTGGTCTCGTCACAAGCATTATATTGCCAAATTAGATATTCCACTTCTTTTTGAAACTAAAGAACCTCCTTCCTAAAAAAGGTGACTGAGCTCTAGAACTCCACCAATCTGCCAACGCATAGAGTTGCATAAAAACACACAAAAGGCCAAGCGAAACAGAATTGCCTCCAATGGGGAAACATAAGTAGCAGGCAGGATCCCACCTATGGCTCCAAGCAAGTGCACAAATACAGGATGCCTAATGATCGCCATCAGTTTACGTCTCCAAAAGTGCAATACCCGTTGAACCACAAATCCTTTAGTCACATCTTCCCCTCACATTAAGATTGAAAGAGCTGACATATCCTGTTCCACTGACACAGATGTCCCTCGATACCACAAGTCAGAAAGAAAGGCTAAGTGGATAACAACCTACTTTCTGAAGAAGACTAACCAAATTGATCCCACACCGTCAGGTATGCTGCCCAAGACTTAGGAGACAGGGACCTCTCAATCAAGTCAGTGAGGTTTCAAAAGCATTCAGGGCCCTCCACAAGCCTCTGCTTCTGGACTCACCTCCTGAAATTCATCCTACTCTAAGCGAGAAAGAGAGCCGGCAATACATTAGACACACCTGGCACCTGCACCCAAACCAAATATTAAATTCCAAGCAATGCAGAACCAACCGTCTCAATAAGGCCCATCGCAGAAGAGAACCCAAAGATAACTGGTTAACGTCATGAACCCCACTAAGGTTATCTATATGGAAAATAACCTGCTTCTTTGCCAAAGCCGAGACCCAGAGCTTGACCGACACTGCAATCGGGAATAGCACCAAAAAGGACCACGCCAATGGCCCGCAGATCATAGCCCTCAGAAAAAAGCACCAAAACCAACCGAACCACAGCCTCCGTGAACAGCTCAAAGGCCAAGTTAGACACTGTTTAAATGCACCAAAATGTCTGGCCATTGTAACCTACAAGGAACAAAACTCCAAACTCCCAAAGGGCGAGTAAAGTTAAAACCACAGCCAAGGAAAGTCAGTGACTGAGAGCACGCCCCATGGGCATGACTTACAGCCAAAATTCAAATGGCCCTGTAGGGATTGCAGAATTCAAAGAGCCCATTAGGGAGCCCCTCGTACCTGATCCACTAGATATGACATCCTGAAGCTTGGTCTCAGGCAAGTGAAACACTTTATTAGCCAACTGTATCTCATTCCCAAGGAAGAAAAAAATCGTACTAGGACCCTCCGTATTCTCCTCAGCCTCTGGAACCCCAAAATGTGACATAACCTTATGAAAGTGGAACAACAAGTCCGTACAAACCTGAGAACCTGACTAGTGCAGAAAGAGATGGACAAACCGCTACACTGTGAGGAATTAGCCAGACTGACAAACAAGTCATCGAGATAGTGAAGGAGGGAAGAACAGCCCAACACCCGCTCCACAATCCATTCCAACAAGGAACTTAAAAATAAAAACAAGAAATCGAACAACCCATGAGAAGGCACATGTTGAAGACAAATCACCCTGAATCTGACACTGCAACCGAAAAGCCGACTGGATATTGGGCGTCGCCGGAAGGTCCCCGGGTCCTACTCCGCGAAGCAAATCCAAAGCCTGATCGAAAGAAGCGTATTGCACCAGACAGTCCTCCTTAGAAATCCCATTTTAAACCGAGGACCCCGACAGGTAAGACAGATTTCCGCCATAAGCCCCAGCTCCACCTCTTTCCCAAGCTCGGCAGCTAGGACCCCCTCCTTACCCCATGCCAGGCATGTGGAGGGGAATCCTGTGTCCCTTACTGATGCTCCTTGTTCTCCTGGCCAGAAGCTGGCGAGATCCTCCACCGGCCCGTTACCACCGAAGCTGTGCTTCTCCTCCGATTCCCCAGTACAAGGAGCTCTGGGACTTCTGGGTTCGACAGGGGCCTGTGACGTCTGCGTTCCAGGATGTGCAGACGTCACGTACATGCCACCCAAGTTCCGGTGAGAGAAGCGCTCCACCTCTTCCTGCATGCGGCTGCACAGGCCAACGTCACTTCCGCACCCACCGGAAGAGAAGGGGGAGGACTGTGGGACCATCTTGGGGACCGCCATCTTGCCGCCCAGTCCACCTTGACTTCTTCAGCACCTGCTGCCATTCCTTTGCCTTGCGATGCCCGCATCCTGCTGCTTGGAGCCATCCTCACTCGGCCCCGGACCAACTGGCGATACTCCTACCCTAGACCTCTGCACTGGACTAGCGGACAGTCTGGAATGGTGGGCACGATGTCCACTCCTGGTCTGCACCTCCTGCAACGGCCCCTCCTAAGCGGCCTGCTAGCCATGGGCACTGTGGAGCAGCGAGTTGAAGGATTCAGCCCCATGGGTCCTCTGGAAGGCCTGCAATAGGGTAAGCAGGGCCTCCCTAGACACAGCAGGGGTTTGGGCCATCCTGTACTCTCAGTAGCAGGTAAAAGTAGAAGGTAAAAGTTACTGTGGCAAAACTAGCCACTTAGGACTGTATTTGCATTAATGTGATGCTGTAGCTTTAAGGCAGTTAGAACCAAGTATAGCCATATATCTGTATTTTATGAGAACAAGAGCATTCATATGCTGGCGGCATGAAAGCCACCAGCATTCATCCAGTAGTTTCACGAACAGTGAATTTCAACACTGTTCGTGAAACAAACAAACTACCGAATGGGAGATCACACACAGAAGGTCGTGTGGCTCCCATTAAATATTGCAACATTGTAGCTTTCGGTAGTTATTAGAGATTCACGGTGGCCGCCTGTTCGGATACCGACCACGCGGCGGTCGGCTATGTTGGATCCTTTGTTAGCCCAGCGGTGTTTTGTCGTTGAGTGCCTGGAACTAAAATCGTCTACTATTGAAGTGTAATTCATGCGGCGTTCAGCTGTATGTGCTGCGATCTGAGCGGTACTTTCACGAAATGTGCGCTCACACCCCAGCTATCTACTGAATGGTCATTCGGTATAATAGCACGAATAATGTTAAAGTTATGTATTTTATGTGAAAAAGACAGTTCTGCTGCATGGAGGGATAATCCACTTAACAGGATATTCTAGTAGGAGTATCCCTCTCGTGCAGCAGTGCATGGTGGGAGAAATATCTTGAAATACAACCCCTGTAAAGTCAGTAGGGAAACCCCTTGCATGGGGAACCACATAAATACTGTGACTTGTGATTAAAACCTCAGTTGACTCCCAGTCTATGTGTCGTCTAGTTCTTGGGAAAGAAGGATTCATACAACGCTATCGGGATTGTATGCTGAATAATATAACAGTGATTTTCACACCCAGTGTTTTGGTTTTGAAATAAAATAAAATATAATATACACTTCCCTTAGGATATAGGCCTGAAGATTTTCCTCTTATTAATCTTCACAATGCAGCATATATATAAATGGGCTGAATCCTATATAGGGAAGAAATAACATAACATAGTGCAGAACTATTTGTTTGCAGTGTTGAAATATATGACAAATGGCCACTCACAAAAGTAAGATGTATAATTGCCTTCAAAATAGATGTAGATGCAATTCAGCCCAGGAATTCGAAGGGTTTCTTTCTCCAAGTGGTTTAATGAAATAGTAAAGAGGTCCAATTACTAAGCAATTCGCATGCGCAGTATAAAAATGTATTCATTTACTCACATAAAAGTATAAAAACGTCCTACGCGTTTCATCCTGTCTAGGGACTTCCTCAGGGTCAATACAGCAGTTACAAAATCAGAATACATATAAATACCCCCCTTTTTTAGTTCTTATATATCTTCATTCTTGATTGAAGATCGTTTTCAGTTGGTCTTTCGTATTTGGTCGCATAGATATTTCCAGGTTCATGACCTTTTCTTACTTTCCACGATTTTGTTCCACGCTTTTGTTCCACTTAATTGGTATGGGACTTCCGGTTTGTAAATAGAAGTACTTGCGTTCCAGCTTCATGTTACCATACCGATTCGATACTCAAACATTCATGCATCATATGATGTAGACAAGGATGCAAGGAAGATATAGGGGGAAATAATTGATTAAATGTCATGTGAATGTGATGCATACTTTTCAAGTTATGAATAATGTGGAAAAATTGCATTTCTCTGCTTGTTCTAAATTACATTACCCATTGTGTAAGGTAATTAAATCACATGCAGAGGGGAGGAATTTGTGTGGGAGTGTCTGAGTGTATTGTATGTGTTTATTGGTTGTGTTCCAAAACCCTGTGGGTGGTACTAATGTGTAAGAATGTGTACATAAGCACAATAAACCCACAGCTCTGTCTGTTCACTGCTTGATCCTCAACACGGAGATTTGTCTCATTCTTGGGGGGGATTTACTGTATGCTGTTAGAGACTGATTGCCAGGGTGCTTTTCCTGTTCAGCTGCTAGCAGCTATTCGTGAGGTTCCAGTTCGGGAGTTTGGAGTGCTACTTGGTATCCTGTTCGGGAGTTTGGGGTTCTGCAGTAGCTGTGCCTGTATGTCTGGAAACAGGGACGATCGCCTAAACGGTTTTTACCCCTTGTGTGCAAAACGGTCCGTTACAATACCCATAGCATTTTTTAATAAAATCAAGTACAATTGCAATTAAGCAGATACATTGTTTTTTTGTTTTCTGTATCCATATATTTCTATTTTATGTATTTTTCAATTTATTATGTGATAATTCATATATGTAGCTCTATAATGATTTTAAGTAAGTTTATGTCCAGATATAAATTGATAGGGAGAAGACACATCCTACAATTCATTAATAATTCATTAATAATTTTCCAGGATAGAAATTACAATAGTGCAAACAGAGAGGATAATACTTGATCAGATATGGGTCTGACTTGATGGGGTTGAACTTTAAAACAAAAAAAAAAAGTGTATATAATAAAAATAAAATTAAAATTAAAAATGAAAATAAAATAGAAAAATATATATAAAAAGATGTATTAGATGGATAAAGGGGAAAATCCTCTATCAAAATCTCAGTTGACTCCCAGCCTATGTGTCGTCTAGTTCTTGGGAGGGAAGGATTCTTATAACGCTACCGGGATTATTGTATGCTGTATTTATTTCCTTGGATTATTTTATGCTGTTCCTGTCTACCAGCGGAGATACTGTGGATTATACTACCTCTCCGCTACAGTTACCGGAGGAAAGACAGTGCCCGGCTCCTTCGGGGAGGGAAACTCAATGTAATGAAGTAATTTTTACAGGGACTACCGGAGGAAAGACACTGCCTGGCTCCCTCAACATTTTTACCAGTAGTCCAGTAATTTTCCCCCAAATTCCCTGCTTTCAACTGTAAAACCAACTGTATGTTTTTGGTTGCTATGCCAACCCCTCAGGGCAGCAGTCATGCCCCCCCCCTCCCTATTCGCTCCGGGGATTGTCCTCTACGCACATACATGTTCTGTCAGTTCTACTATGAGGTTCCTAACATATGACATTATAAATTCCCATGTCCTAATTAATATGTGAATTGTAAACTGTGCCGCCTTTTCCATCGCATTGTATAAATTAACGGCATGCCATAATTATACTGAATGGGTACTGCTCACATCAATCTCAGGCAGACTGAGACATGTATGCCCTATCCCTAACTTTAACCAAATCCCTAACTTTATCTATATCCCTAACTGAAACAATATCCCTAACTTTAACCCGATCCCTAACATTATCCTTATCCTTAACTTTATCTCTAACTTTACCCTATCCCTAACTTTAACCCGATCCCTAACATAATTCCTATCCTTAACTTTATCTCTATCCCTAGCTTAAACCCTATCCCTAACTTTAAGCCAATACTTAACTTTATCGCTATCCCTAACTTTACCCTATCCCTAACTTTATCCTTATCCTTAACTTTACCCTATTCCTAACTTAAACCCAATCCCTAACTTTAACCCAATCCCTAACTTAAACCCTATCCCTAACTTTAAGCCAATACTTAACTTTATCTCTATCCTTAACTTAAACCCGATCCCTAACTGTATCTCTAACTTTAACCCTATCCCTAATTTAAACCCTATATCTAACTTTATCTCTATCCCTAACATTAACCCGATCCCTAACTTTATCCTTATCCTTAACTTTAACCCAATCCCTAACTTTAACCCAATCCCTAACTTTAACCCGATCCCTAACTTTAACCCAATCCCTAATTTAAACCCTATCCCTAACTTTAACACAATCTCTAACTTAAACCCTATCCTTAACTTTAACCCTATCCTTAACTTTATCTCTATCCTTAACTTAAACCCGATCCCTAACTTTATCTCTAACTTTAACCCTATCCCTAATTTAAACCCTATATCTAACTTTATTCCTAACTCTAATCCCTGGTTATTGATGCTTGAATAAAATCCATTACTCATTATGCAGACTTGGCAACAGCTGTACTGGCCAGGAATGTGCAGTTTGTTATTGTACTGGCCAGGAATGTGCAGTTTGTTATTCATTGTACAGGCTAGGAATGTGCAGTTTGTTATTCATTGTACTGGCCAGGAATATGCAGTTTGTTACTCATTGTACTGGCCAGGAATGTGCAGTGTGTTATTCATTGTACTGGCCAGAAATGTGCAGTGTGTTACTCATTGTACTGGCCAGGAATGTGCAGTTTGTTATTCATTGTACTGGCTAGGAATGTGCAGTTTGTTATTCATTGTACTGGCTAGGAATGTGCAGTTTGTCATTCATTGTACTGGCCAGGAATGTGCAGTTTGTTATTCATTGTACTGGCCAGGAATGTGCAGTTTGTTATTCATTGTACTGGCCAGGAATGTGCAGTTTGTTATTCGTTGTACTGGCCAGGAATGTGCAGTTTGTTATTCATTGTACTGGCCAGGAATGTGCAGTTTGTTATTCATTGTACTGGCTAGGAATGTGCAGTTTGTTATTCATTGTACTGGCTAGGAATGTGCAGTGTGTTATTCATTGTACTGGCTAGGAATGTGCAGTTTGTTATTCATTGTACTGGCTAGGAATGCGCAGTTTGTTATTCATTGTACTGGCTAGGAATGTGCAGTTTGTTATTCATTGTACTGGCTAGGAATGTGCAGTTTGTTATTCATTGTACTGGCTAGGAATGTGCAGTTTGTTATTTATTGTACTGGCTAGGAATGTGCAGTTTGTTATTCATTGTACTGGCTAGGAATGTGCAGTTTGTTATTCATTGTACTGGCCAGGAATGTGCAGTTTGTTATTCATTGTACTGGCTAGGAATGTGCAGTTTGTTATTTATTGCATTGGCCAGGAATGTGCAGTTTGTTATTCATTGTACTGGCTAGGAATGTGCAGTTTGTTATTCATTGTACTGGCCAGGAATGTGCAGTTTGTTATTGTACTGGCCAGGAATGTGCAGTGTGTTATTCATTGTACTGGCCAGGAATGTGCAGTGTGTTACTCATTGTACTGGCCAGGAATGTGCAGTTTGTTATTTATTGTACTGGCTAGGAATGTGCAGTTTGTTATTCATTGTACTGGCTAGGAATGTGCAGTTTGTTATTCATTGTACTGGCCAGGAATGTGCAGTTTGTTATTCATTGTACTGGCCAGGAATGTGCAGTTTGTTATTCATTGTACTGGCTAGGAATGTGCAGTTTGTTATTCATTGTAC
>OW240920.1:327153-358910 GCA_933207985.1 Pelobates cultripes
TATTCATTGTACTGGCTAGGAATGTGCAGTGTGTTATTCATTGTACTGGCCAGGAATGTGCAGTTTGTTATTCATTGTACTGGCTAGGAATGCGCAGTTTGTTATTCATTGTACTGGCTAGGAATGTGCAGTTTGTTATTCATTGTACTGGCTAGGAATGTGCAGTTTGTTATTCATTGTACTGGCTAGGAATGTGCAGTTTGTTATTCATTGTACTGGCCAGGAATGTGCAGTTTGTTATTCATTGTACTGGCTAGGAATGTGCAGTTTGTTATTTATTGCATTGGCCAGGAATGTGCAGTTTGTTATTCATTGTACTGGCTAGGAATGTGCAGTTTGTTATTCATTGTACTGGCCAGGAATGTGCAGTTTGTTATTGTACTGGCCAGGAATGTGCAGTTTGTTATTCATTGTACTGGCTAGGAATGTGCAGTGTGTTATTCATTGTACTGGCTAGGAATGTGCAGTTTGTCATTTATTGCATTGGCCATGAATGTGCAGTTTGTTATTCATTGTACTGGCTAGGAATGTGCAGTTTGTTATTCATTGTACTGGCCAGGAATGTGCAGTTGTTCATTGTACTGGCCAGGAATGTGCAGTTTGTTATTCATTGTACTGGCTAGGAATGTGCAGTTTGTTATTCATTGTACTGGCTAGGAATGTGCAGTTGTTATTCATTGTACTGGCTAGGAATGTGCAGTTTGTTATTCATTGTACTGGCTAGGAATGTGCAGTTTGTTATTCATTGTACTGGCTAGGAATGTGCAGTTTGTTATTCATTGTACTGGCTAGGAATGTGCAGTTTGTTATTCATTGTACTGGCAGGAATGTGCAGTTGTTATTCATTGTACTGGCTAGGAATGTGCAGTTTGTTATTCATTGTACTGGCTAGGAATGTGCAGTTTGTTATTCATTGTACTGGCTAGGAATGTGCAGTTGTTATTCATTGTACTGGCTAGGAATGTGCAGTGTGTTATTCATTGTACTGGCTAGGAATGTGCAGTTTGTTATTCATTGTACTGGCTAGGAATGTGCAGTTTGTTATTCATTGTACTGGCTAGGAATGTGCAGTTTGTTATTCATTGTACTGGCCAGGAATGTGCAGTTTGTTCTAGATTGCACAATACCGACCCATAGTGACGGCCAGTACCATTCTATTACTTCTGAACCACTAATATGCAGCTAATGTAATATATCATGTAGTATGCTTAATAGCCCTGGCTCCTTATGTCATGTAGAGGAGGGTTATGCAATCTTTTTTTTATTTATAATTTTTATAATTTTTCTTTTTCTTTTTTTTGTGTATGTGTAAAATGCTTCATATAACATCCAATGTCCATAAGATGCGTTTTTAAAATACATTCTTGGCTCCCAAACTTGTCCTTTTCAAGTCACTGGTCAATATTAAGGAAAAAGTATGCAATATTTACCATCATTTTCTTTTCCTGGCTATTTTTCATCTTATGTGTAGCTGCTCCCCCAGCTGTCATAGGACAGGAACCACCTAAGTTAAGTAATCAGACTGTTGGGTATAAAGGGTCCCTCCTCCTCTTATTCCACAGTCCAATTATCAAGTTGAAAATAAGGAACCTGATACTTCCATAAAAATATCCAGGAAAATAATATTGCAGTAAGTATTGTATACCTTTTCCTTATTCCTGGCTAATCATGGCAGCATCACTTATGGGCAATACCCAATCTGGAATATAATGGAAGGGGAGGGGAAACAAGAAATAAGACCCTTAAATACTGCTGAATAACACATTTTAATGAATCGATGTCACAGAAGTCAAAACACCTCCATCAAATGAGATGGAAGGAACCTGTGGCTGCTCACTGTTAAATGTTTTTTTTAAATGGAGCCCCCCTCCCGACCCCCCCCCCACGCGTGACGTGCGAGTGGGGGCTTTTAATCTAAAGGGGGGACCTATTGCCCTCCCAGCCCCCACCCCCGAGCAGCGGGGAACATAAAGTACAATAATGGGGGGGACCTATTGTCCTCCACCCAGCCCCCACCACTGAAGGTTGGGTGGGGGCCCTAAATACCAATAAGGAGGGGGGACCTAATGTCCTCCCCCCTGGCCCCCACCCCTGAGCAGTGGGTGGGGGCCCTAAATAAGAATTGGGGGGACCTAATGAGCGGTGGGTGGGGTCTTAAATTAGAATAAGGGGGAGACCTAATGTCCTCCCCCCTGACCCACACCCTGAGCGGTGGGTGGGGGCCCTAAATACCAATAAGGAGGGGGGACCTAATGTCCTCCCCCCTGGCCCCCACCACTGAGCAGTGGGTGGGGGACCTAAATAAAAATTGGGGGGGGACCTAATGTCCTCCCCCCTGACCCCCACCCTGAGCAGTGGGTGGGGGCCCTAAATAAGAATTGGGGGGACCTAATGAGCGGTGGGTGGGGGCCTTAAATTAGAATAAGGGGGAGACCTAATGTCCTCCCCCCTGACCCACACCCTGAGCGGTGGGTGGGGGCCCTAAATACCAATAAGGAGGGGGGACCTAATGTCCTCCCCCCTGGCCCCCACCCCTGAGCAGTGGGTGGGGGACCTAAATAAAAATTGGGGGGGACCTAATGTCCTCCCCCCTGACCCCCACCCTGAGCAGTGGGTGGAGGCCCTAAATAAGAATTGGGGGTACCTAATGAGCGGTGGGTGGGGGCCTTAAATTAGAATAATGTCCTCCCCCCTGGCCCCCACCCCTGAGTGGTGGGTGGGGGCCCTAAATAAAACATTTAGGGGGGGACCTAATGTCCTCGCCCCTTGCCCCCACCACTGAGTGGTGGGTGGTGGCCCTAAATAAAAATTGGGGAGGGGACCTAATATCCTCCTCCCTGGCCCCCACCCCTGAGCAGTGGGTGGGGGCCCTAAATAGCAATTGGGAGAGACCTAATGTCCTCCCCCTGACCCTCACCCCTGAGTGGTGGGTGGGGGCCCTAATTAAATATTGTGGAGGGGACCTAATGTCCTACCCCCTGGTCCCCACCTCTATGTGGTATGTTAGGGGCCCTAAATAGCAATTTGGGGGGACCTAATGTCCTCCCCCCTGACCCTCACCCCTGAGCGGTGGGTGGGGGACCTAAACAGCAATTGGGGGGTACATAATGTGCTCCCCCTGGCCCCCACCCCTGAGCGGTGGGTGGGGGCCCTAAATACCAATAAGGGGGGGACATATTGCCCTAAATAAAAAATTAACCCCCCTCTCCCCCAGGTGACTAGGGGTCCCCAAACCCCTAGTCACCCCCCTGCCCCCAAAAAATAACCCCTACCTACCCCCCCTCACCCTAAACATAATGAGGGGGGACCATTAGCTAAGTACCTGTAAAAGAAAAATTAAATAAAACTTACCATTTGATGTTTTCTTTCTTCTAAAATCTTCTTTTTTCAGCCCCCAAAAAAGGCCAAATAAAATTCCATGATAACCGACTCACTAAAAAAAAAAAAAAGTGCCAAAAAAATAATCCACCTTCACCCATAGAGGGCTCTGCGCAGACTGAGCTCTGCAGAGCGGGGGAAGGCTTATAAAAGCCTTGCCCTGCCCTGCAATTAGGCTCAGAGCACTCTGATTGGTTGGTTTAAGCCATCCAATTAGAGTGCTCTGACAGGTAAATGAAGAGACTGACAGGTAAGTCTCTACATTTACCTGTCACAGCACTCTGGTTGGCTTGAAATCCACCAATCAGAGTGCTCTGTGTCATTTTACACAGCGTGGGAAAGTTCCCTGGAATTTTCCCACGCTGTGTAATTTGATTCATAACACTGGTGGATTAAGTAATCTCGTGAGAATTAGGGAGTTATCTACTTATTCATTCCTGTCATTACACTGACTGGCCAAGTAATTTACATTTTATATGAATGTGTGTTACTTGATTGTTGTAAGTGTTGCAAATGCTTACAGCTGAATACTGACTATGTTTGTATACTTTATATATAAAATTGTATACAATGTAACATTCTTCTTCTTCCACTGGGTAAGTATTTTAGTACTTAGGCAATACATTTTACTTATAAACACAAAAGAGAGAATTCAGCGCTAATTATCACACAATTAATAAAGGTAGGCAGCAACCCAAAAGAAGGGAACCCCTCAAGTCCTTCAATGAGTAAACACAAATGGGGAAAAGAGATATGAGGGCTGCGCCAAAAGTCCAGTGAAGTATTGATGGATCGTCGAAGATACTGGGTAAGGTTTTCTAGTGGAGGTAGTTTCGTCTGGTTTTCACCGTTCAGTATATGAAAATACAAGAGAGGTAGAGGCGACCAATGGTGTAATATGTAATATTCAAGGTGTGGTAGGTAACAAAAGTAAAGAACTCACATTCAAGAGAGCTATTGCCAGCTCTGGTGTGAATCGCATACTGCGGTATGATCCCCGCTTATAGGATATGTAGGGGAGGACTTTCCGTCAACACCGTCTGGTGATACGAAACTCGAAAGAGGAGATAGAAACAACAATAGTGCTCTCAATTGTGATATAGTTGGAAGTGTAGTAGATAGAAAAAGAAACTCACATTTGAGGGAGCTATGGCCAGCTCTGGTGTGGATAGCGTACAGCGGTATAATCCCCGCTTATGGGATCTGTAGTGGTAGTACGTCCGTCAGCACCGTCTGGTAATCCAAAGCTCCAAGAGAAGGGGATAAAAAGCAGCAATAGTGCTCTCAATTGTGATGGGATACAGGAGTAAAATAACAGATACAATAATACTCACAAAGATAGAGCAGAGGTACTGCTCTATGACTGGGCGTTGGTGGTATGATCCCCACCTGGGATTTCTTGGAGTACTGGAACAGTAAAAATGCCAGTGGTAGTAAAAGTTGCAGGAACGTTTAAATTCGGGGTCAAGTTCGAGACCCGAACTCGTACGTTTTGCTGAAGTTCACGCCGAACCTGGTGAACCCGAACATCCAGGTGTCCGCTCAATTCTAATGATAACAAATTTAAATCTTTTAATTGACACCCTTGATGATGCCTTCAATAGCATAGGAACCACAATTAGTCTACTTAACTATGAACAGGAACAGATTAGAGAGGTAGCTTTGCGGAACAGAATAGCCTTAGATTTCCTGCTTGCAGCAGAAGGAGGAGTGTGTAACAGAATATGAGGCAAGGCATGTTGTGTGTGGATAGAAGACGAATCAGGGAAAATTAAGCATGAACTTCACCATTTAGAAGAGGTGCAGAAATGCTTTAGAAAACCATTAACCACAGATGACTAAGGACACTGGCTAGCTAATGCTACAAAAGACTTTGATTGGACATTTGGCATGGGATAATGGATAGGACGGCTTGGGTTAAAAATAACAAAAGCTATTGCATGGTGTGTTTTTATTATACTTTGTATTTATCTGTGCTACAAAATTACAATGTACTGCATTCAAAGAATTGCTAGATTAAAAAATAAATACTAGTATAGGGCTAGACGAGTTTACTTAGGATTGTTAAGCAGGAAGAGATATGTCCTAAGGTTTAGGCTACAGGTTTATCCTATTTAAAATTGGCTAACTTAGGTGACCTTCAACTAGGAGAACTTTATTACTTGAATTGGTTCCAGGTGTGAATGGAGCAATATGGGAATCAGTGGGTAAATGGGTTTTCCCCGGCTGATAACCTGAATGGTATGTGTAAATGTGTGAGGGTTTGCTCGCTGAGTGATCAAGGGATGGATTGTGATAATAATAATTACAAAAAAAGAAAAGGAATACAAAAAAACCCCAGAGGATGCAATATCGCAGTCCTGCGAGCTTAAATGTATAATGAGCAACCCCTAATAAAATAAAACCTAACTTTTAATAATTCTTATAAAATCACACTTAAACTATATAAAGATCAAAAAAAATAAAAAAATTCAAAGAAAATGATTATAGCACACCTGTGTATGTGAAACAAAAGGGTGCTGAACTAAGGGGAGAGAGGGACTCAAATACTAAATAGAAGTAGAAAAAAATCCCCTGGATAAGGGGATCTCTGGTTTCCCCTGGTTTGGATAAGGGGGTAGTGCTTAAATTAGAGTAAATAAAAAGTAAATAGCCTGAATAGATCCAATGGAATCTCTCTAACACTACGTTCTAATAAACGATGTATAGTAGAGTACCCTACATCCCACATAATACACACATACCAAAAAGTGAATCCTATGCTATAATAAATCACTGAAAGGATATCTAGAATATATAAGGAGGAAGGGCGGTTACAGGGGAACTGAATTATAAATTCGGCTGCAGCATAGTCCTAGTCTGTCTGGTCCCACCACCCTCACTCTAGACTAGCCCCGACGCGTGTTTCGCCTCAAACTAGGCTCTTCCAAGGGAACTGAAGGTGGGTATAACGGTCGTTTAAATATCCCGCCCACCTCCGTGATTGGACGAAAATCTCACCAATCCGGAACGGGTGGCGGAGCTTGATGCCAATGCCGGTTAACCCTAACGGGCTCGGCAATGGAAGAGATTAACGACAATGTATCCAGCAAGTGGATTCAATAGATAAAATAGTCACATTTAGAACTACAGACATATAATTAAGACCATACGTGTATCTGTGTGTAACACCTCCCTAGACAACAGGGAGGACACACTTATACAGTAGAGTCTTAAATACCGCCAAGAGACTCCAGGGGTCTCCACGGGGCTTAACCCCAAATAGAAAATGTCACAAAAAGATAGAAAAAATGCAGGCAGGCTTGGGATGTCTAACAAATCCCAGTCTGACTACATTACCTGGAAATACTATATAGCAATGTAGCGTGAAGGAATATTAACTAGGGACTATATCCAATAGAAACAATCTAGTAAAAAATATAGAATAAATATAACATCAATACTAGTAATCCTATGCTCTCTAAAGGGAATGCACATAGGTCACAGCAAAGACCAGGCAATATGTCATATAAATTGATAAAGAACCTTTACTCCTATATGACAGCTTTAATGAAGTACATATGCTAAATAGGAAAAGGTATACGTATATCTATCTAGTTGCCAGTGTCTATCTTCCTGAGTGCAAAAAACCCACAGATATCCTGTATCCATATATATATTTTGTAAAAAACCATGGAATAAATGTCTGCTGATCGTATATACAACCACAAAAAAAGTTTGTATTGAATTAAGCCATATGTGGAAAGAGATCTTACAAAACAGCAGACTTTACCAATGTACAGGAAATAAAAGTCTAGAGTAGTCAAATATGGAGAGAGACTTAAATGTAGGATAGAAAAGAAGGAGTTTGTAGAAACAAATGGTCAGTCAAAAGTAAACTGCCATGTATATTTAAATTTATAAAGCCTCTCTCCCTGGTAAACTAACTAGACAGGCATAGGAATATGAGAAAAATAGAACAAGAGAAAAGTGTTAAGTGCAATTCATAGTGCTAGGGTGCCATTCAGTGCCCAGTGTAGAAATTGGCAAAACGCCCAACGCGCGTTTCGGTGCTTAGAGAGTGCACCTTCGTCAGGGGCCAGCTTGCTATTCATAATAGTGTCTCTTAAATACCTTAAGTGCCCAGGTGTTCCTCCTACCAACAGCCAATCTGTATGCAGAGAACATGTTCCCCACGTGTGTATAACTAGCTGCTCCTACTTCCGTGTTGCGTCTGCCGCCCACGTGGTGTAAAGGGGACAGACATTTATTCCATGTTTTTTTACAAAATATATATATGGATACAGGATATCTGTGGGTTTTTTGCACTCAGGAAGATAGACACTGGCAACTAGATAGATATACGTATACCTTTTCCTATGTAGCATATGTACTTCATTAAAGCTGTCATATAGGAGTAAAGGTTCTTTATCAATTGATATGACATATTGCCTGGTCTTTGCTGTGACCTATGTGCATTCCCTTTAGAGATCATAGGATTACTAGTATTGATGTTATATTTATTCTATATTTTTTACTAGATTGTTTCTATTGGATATATTCCCTAGTTAATATTCCTTCACGCTACATTGCTATATAGTATTCCCAGGTAATGTAGTTAGACTGGGATTTGTTAGACATCCCAAGCCTGCCTGCATTTTTTCTATCTTTTTGTGACATTTAGAACGACAAATGGAAAAGAGAAGATTTGTACACCACAGTGAAATAAAGTGTCAGAATAGGAATATAAATCAGCCATAATTATGGCAACTGTAAATAACTGATCCACAGTGATATAAATTAGGAATAAATTGTCAAGGCAAATGTTCTCTTGCTAGGATAGTGTAAAATCACACTCCCAATTATTGGGCTGTTCCAACATAAGGGATATTCCAAGGGACCTAGAAGAAAATGAATAATTTCAAGAGAAATAAAGGTATATGTCTCAGATGGCATTGAAAGAAAGCCTAAAAAACTAGGTGTCTGCACCAATATATGAACAGATCATATTAAAAAGGAATATAAGCAACTAATAGACAGAAAGAATTAGTATAAGGGATCTCAAGGGAAGTTTTCTGAAGACATAAAAATAAATCTAAGGTCTCAATCAAGAAAGAGTGGTATTTCCAAGTGTTAATATTCACACGCACTTTATAATGTTTATGTATGTGCCAGTTGTCATTATAAGCCAAAATTAATTAAATGGCCAAGAAATTATGAAAAAAGAGAAGAGAAGATATATATGAAGCGAACGATCTATATGTTCTGCACGTCTGACATCAAGTAACAAATAATAGTTACTAAAATAGTAACAGTAACACTCCAAGATTGTTGTCCTCTTCTTAGAATAGTCACAAATACAGATTCAATGTACTGTGATATCCAGTACTAGATAGGACAGTGCAATGGAGTGGAGAATGGCCCCGAAGGCTAAGCTGGACAGAATGACATGCTGTATTGAAGGATGGTAATGAATAAGATGTAAATCATCATTTGATGAAGCACAATGAAGGGAAACAACCATCTTTGGGGTCAGGTGGTGAATACATTACTCAGTAGTGGTCTAATAAATATATCAGAGATAAATAAATATGATGAGAATTAATATTTCAATTATCTGAAAAAACAAACAAAAAATAATAGTAGCAAAAAAATAACAATAAACAATAAAGAAACTTGTCATAACCTTAAATCATAATCACGATCCATTAGGAATGAATGAATGGAGTAAAATTAAACTCCTCATTCAGTCCTTTGGGATACAACGTTTGAAATAGATAGATCCAGCGAGATTCCGCTTTTAGTAGAGAAACGTTTATATCCCCTTTCCTGTGGTTCTGGAAAATTTTTGAATTACCTGAAACTTGAGTACATTGGGTAATGAAGCATGATTTACACGTACATGTCTCGCTATGGGTGTCTCCATATGTGGATTCAAAATAGAATTAATATGTTGCAAAACACGTCGGCATAGTTGTTGATATGTCTTCCCAATGTACTGTAAGCCACAGTCACAGGTTATGAGATAAACAACATTCGTTGACCCACAGTTGACAAATGAATTCACCAAAATGTCTTTAAATGTAGTTTTATTCCATACTGTTTTCGAAGGTAAAATATACTGGCATGCTTTACAGTGCCCGCATCTGTAAAGGCCGTTGGTCTGCAGCCAAGTGGATGTAGTCTGTGCAGGTTTTGGATGACTTTGAGTTAGTAAATCTGCTAAAGTCTTGGCTCTGTGGTATGTCAATAGAGGCTTGTTCGTAATGGTATTTTTCAGACTTGTGTCGTGTTGTAATAACGGCCAATTTCGATTTAGTACCTGTAAGGTCTGATTCCAATGTTTGTCATATGTCCCTATAAACCTTGTAGCCCCCGTAGTGGTTTGTGTGATCTTGGATGGTTTATGAAGACTCTCTGATCTATCCACAGTTTTAGCTCTTTAATATGCTTTTTTTAAAATTCTGTTTTGATAGCCGAAACTTTTAAATCTCTGTCTTAGATTTTGTGCTTCTATCTCATAGTCTTCTGGATTGGAACAGTTCCTTTTGGCTCTAAGGTATTGGCCATTTGGTATATTGGCCTTTACATGATGCGGATGAAAGCTTTGCCAGTGTAGCAAACTGTTGGTTGCCATGGGTTTTCTGAATAGTGTTGTGGAAATGTGTCCATCTTCCAAAATGCCTATGGTTAGATCAAGGAAGACTAATTGAGTTGAAGATACATTTGATTATTGTTTAGAGTGTCCACCATTTTCTCAAACAGTGTAAACGAACCTAACCAAAAAATTAACACATTGTCAATATAACCATACCATTTAAATACTGACGAAGTGTATATGACATTAGGATCCGTGAAGACTATGGTTTCTTCCCACCACCCCAAAAACAGATTGGCATAGCTGGGTGCACAAGATGAACCCATTGCAGTACCTCGCAGTTGTAAAAAGTATTTGCCATTAAATGTAAAGTAATTATGTGTAAGCACAAATTTTAATAGCTGTAGGATGAAGTCCTGTTCCCGTTGATTAAACGTCTTGACTTTTGCAAGGAAATAGGCAACAGCAGCTAACCCTCTATCGTGTGGAATGTTATTGTAAAGTGCCACCACATCCAAGCTTGCCAAAGAGGTATACGGGGTCACCACAAGGTTTTCCAAAGCTAAAAGGGTCTGTTTTGTGTCCCGTTTGTGTGAGTTAAGGCCCAAGACCAAAGGTTGTAATAATTTGTCCAAAAACTGACTGGCTCTCTCAGTCAGACAGTGGTTGCCTGAGACTATAGGTCTCCCTGGGGAATTCAGTAGATCTTTGTGTACCATTGGGAGACAGTAAAATGTGGCAATAGTAATGTTGGACTAAGACACAATAAATCTATATTCATTTTGAGTGATTGTATTATCTGTTAAGGCTCCCTGTGCTAGTGACTGTAGTTCCATGAGGAACTTTTTGGTAGGGTCAGCTTTTAGTATCTGATAAGCACTTTCATCTGTTAAGTGTTGCATACACATGTTTATGTACTGGTCCCTCTGCATGAGGACAATGTTTCCTCCTTTATCGGAGGATTTAATTATGACCTCAGATGCTGAGCACAATTCTTGTAATGCTTGTCGTTCTATTTTTAGATTGGGAATGTATGACTGTTGAGGAATTTGACCTTCTAATTCATTTGTACAAATCTGAACAAATAAATCAATATAAGGAAATTCCTTTAAATTCGGAGTAAACCAACTTGGTGGTTTAAAATTGGTGAGAGAATTAGATGTTTCTTGCTCCGAATATAGATCAGTGAGGAGTTTGTAAACAGCATTGTCCTCAGGAGAGAGACCTAATTCCTTTACCTTTTTAAGGTTAATTTTTTCATGTAAAGCATGCAAAGCTAATTTTCTACCAAAGAGATTTACATCTTTCGCCCAGTCAAACATGTTTCTGGAGGGAGTATATATGTCTACTTTTCAAATTAAACTTGGACAGATTTATTATTTTGTTGTTATGTTGTGACTGTACGTCTATTGATAGTTTGGTTTGTGTGTCTTGTACCCCCATTTTTTCCTGTCCCTGAGTCTCTCTCTCTGTGGTTGTGGCCACTCCTGAACTAAAAAAGCCGCTTGACAAAATTAAAATTACACAAAAACTTTCAGTTTTAACATGACGGACATTTTGGAACAGGTAGTAAACTAAGACTTTAGATCGGAAGATCTCGAAGTGTTCTCGAATAAACCTCTAGGAAATATAAATGGTGAATCCACTGATATTGACCATGCATTCTTTGCAATACAAAAACTGTGCCAAACACAATTAAATAGCTTTTGGGAATTAGCTAGTCTGAGACACTACACAGAACAGAAATTGGTACGTAGAGGTCTTCGACCTGACATTTTACTACCAGATAAAGTAAAAACAGAAGAACAGATAGCAGAATGGAATTCAATTCTGCTAGAATGCTCAGCAAAAATAATGCAATTCCTTATCAAACTTGAACAGGAGAATTTGGATAAGACCAATGAGGAACTAGATATAGAAATTAAGAAAATAAAAACTTTTGACAAAGAACCAAATTTTGGGGCCATAGAAACAAAGCTCAATAAAAATTTAGAAAATTTCAAAAAGAACATGAGACAAAAAAAGCATTACAAATTCCAAAGGGATTATAGAGATTTTCAGGAAGGTAACATCTTTAAAAATAAAAATAAAAGAAGATTCACTAACAACAGGGCGAATACTAAAGGTTTTTCCTCATCTGCGGAAACAGAATGGTCTGAATCAGAAACCAGACCTCGCTATTTTAAAGGCCCTCTGTGAGATCTAACTCATCTACATCTACAACTCAGACTAGAGGGATTTTGAGAAATACTGACAGAAATATTTTGTTTGCAGATCCCCCGTCTGACCCAGTTTCATTCATGAATTCTAGACATGAATCTAATTTAGGGCCACCTCAACCATCATCGGCTTTTTTAGATCAGAAGTGGCCACAACCGCAGAGAGAGAGACTCAGGGACAGGAAAAAATGGGGGTACAAGACACACAAACCAAACCATCAATAGACATACAGTCACAAGATAACAACAGAATAATAAATCTGACCAAGTTTAATTTGAAAAGTAGACATATCGCTCCTACAAAAAGGCCTTTCATTTGTACCGACTCCCTCCAGAAACATGTTTGACTGGGCGAAAGATGTAAATCTCTTTGGTAGAAAATTAGCTTTGCATGCTTTACATGAAAAAATTAACCTTAAAAGGTAAAGGAATTAGGTCTCTCTCCTGAGGACAATGCTGTTTACAAACTCCTCACTGATCTATATTCGGAGCAAGAAACATCTAATTCTCTCACCAATTTTAAACCACCAAGTTGGTTGACTCCGAATTTAAAGGAATTTCCTTGTATTGATTTATTTGTTCAGATTTGTACAAATGAATTAGAAGGTCAAATTCCTCAACAGTCATACATTCCCAATCTAAAAATAGAACGATAAGCATTACAAGAATTGTGCTCAGCATCTTAGGTCATAATTAAATCCTCCGATAAAGGAGGAAACATTGTCCTCATGCAGAGGGACCAGTACATAAACATGTGTATGCAACACTTAACAGATGAAAGTGCTTATCAGATACTAAAAGCTGACCCTACCAAAAAGTTCCTTATGGAACTACAGTCACTAGCACAGGGAGCCTTAACAGATAATACAATCACTCAAAATGAATATAGATTTATTGTGTCTCAGTCCAACATTACTATTGCCACATTTTACTGTCTCCCAATGGTACACAAAGATCTACTGAATTCCCCAGGGAGACCTATAGTCTCAGGCAACCACTGTCTGACTGAGAGAGCCAGTCAGTTTTTGGACAAATTATTACAACCTTTGGTCTTGGGCCTTAACTCACACAAACGGGACACAAAACAGACCCTTTTAGCTTTGGAAAACCTTGTGGTGCCCCCGTATACCTCTTTGGCAAGCTTGGATGTGGTGGCACTTTACAATAACATTCCACACGATAGAGGGTTAGCTGCTGTTGCCTATTTCCTTGCAAAAGCCAAGACGTTTAATCAACGGGAACAGGACTTCATCCTACAGCTATTAAAATTTGTGCTTACACATAATTACTTTACATTTAATGGCAAATACTTTTTACAACTGCGAGGTACTGCAATGGGTTCATCTTGTGCACCCAGCTATGCCAATCTGTTTTTGGGGTGGTGGGAAGAAACCATAGTCTTCACGGATCCTAATGCCATATACACTTCGTCAGTATTTAAATGGTATGGTTATATTGACAATGTGTTAATTTTTTGGTTAGGTTCGTTTACACTGTTTGAGAAAATGGTGGACACTCTAAACAATAATCAAATGTATCTTCAACTCACTCATGTTATACATGAGATTCAATTAGTCTTCCTTGATCTAACCATAGGCATTTTGGAAGATGGACAAATTTCCACAACACTATTCAGAAAACCCACGGCAACCAACAGTTTGCTACACTGGCAAAGCTTTCATCCGCATCATGTAAAGGCCAATACCTTAGAGCCAAAAGGAACTGTTCCAATCCAGAAGACTATGAGAAAGAAGCACAAAATCTAAGACAGAGATTTAAAAGTCTCGGCTATCCAAACAGAATTTTAAAAAAAGCATAACAAAGAGCTAAAACTGTGGATAGATCAGAGAGTCTTCATAAACCATCCAAGATCACACGAACCACTACGGGGGCTACAAGGTTTATAGGGACATATGACAAACATTGGAATCAGACCTTACAGGTACTAAATCGAAATTGGCCGTTATTACAACACGACACAAGTCTGAAAAATACCATTACGAACAAGCCTCTATTGACATACCGCAGAGCCAAGACTTTAGCAGATTTACTAACTCAAAGTCATCTAAAACCTGCACAGACTACATCCACTTGGCTGCAGACCAACGGCCTTTACAGATGCGGGCACTGTAAAGCATGCCAGTATATTTTACCTTCAAAAACAGTATGGAATAAAACTACATCTAAAGACATTTTGGTGAATTCATTTGTCAACTGTGGGTCAACGAATTTTGTTTATCTCATAACCTGTGACTGTGGCTTACAGTTTAATTTTACTCCATTCATTCATTCCTTATGGATCGTGATTATGATTTAAGGTTATGACGAATTTCTTTATTGTTTATTGTTATTTTTTGGCTACTATTATTTTTTGTTTGTTTTTTCAAATAATTGAAATATTAATTCTCAGCATATTTATTAATCTCTGATATATTTGTGAGACCACTATTGATTAATGAATTCACTACCTGACCCCAAAGATGGTTGTTTCCCTTCATTGTGCTTCATCAAATGATGATTTACATCTTATCCATTACCATCCTTCAATACAGCATGTCATTCTGTCCAGCTTAGCCTTCGGGGCCATTTCCCACTCCATTGCACTGTCCTATCTAGTATTGGATATCACAGTACATTGAATCTGTATTTGTGACTATTCTAAGAAGAGGACAACAATCTTGGAGTGTTACTGTTACTATTTTAGTAACTATTATTTGTTACTTGATGTCAGACGTGCAGAACATATAGATCGTTTGCTTCATATATATCTTCTCTTCTCTTTTTTCATAATTTCTTGGCCATTTAATTAATTTTGGCTTATAATGACAACTGGCACATACATAAACATTATAAAGTGCGTGTGAATATTAACACTTGGAAATACCACTCTTTCTTGATTGAGACCTTAGATTTATTTTTATGTCTTCAGAAAACTTCCCTTGAGATCCCTTATACTAATTCTTTCCATCTATTAGTTGCTTATATTCCTTTTTAATATGATCTGTTCATATATTGGTGCAGACACCTAGTTTTTTAGGCTTTCTTTCAATACCATCTGAGACATATACCTTTATTTCTCTTGAAATTATTCATTTTCTTCTAGGTCCCTTGGAATATCCCTTATGTTGGAACAGCCCAATAATTGGGAGTGTGATTTTACACTATCCTAGCAAGAGAACATTTGCCTTGACAATTTATTCCTAATTTATATCACTGTGGATCAGTTATTTACAGTTGCCATAATTATGGCTGATTTATATTCCTATTCCGACACTTTATTTCACTGTATTCATTCTATTTTTGTGGTGTACAAATCCTCTGTTTTCCATTTGTAGTTCTAAATGTGACTATTTTATCTATTGAATCCACTTGCTGGATACATTGTCGTTAATCTCTTCTGTTGCCGAGCCGTTAGGGTTAACCGGCATCGGCATCAAGCTCCGCACCCCGTTCCGGATTGGTGAGATTTTCGTCCAATCACGGAGGTGGGCGGGATATTTAAACAACCTTCGGTTCCCTTGGAAGAGCCTAGTTTGAGGCGAAACGCGCGTCGGGACTAGTCTAGAAGGAGGGTGGTGGGGCCAGACAGACTAGGACTATGCTGCAGCCGAATTTATAATTCAGTTCCCCTGTAACCGCCCTTCCTCCTTATATATTCTAGATATCCTTTAAGTGATTTACTATAGCATCGGATTCACTTTTTGGTATGTGTGTATTATGTGGGATGTAGGGTACTCTACTATACATCGTTTATTAGAACGTAGTGTTAGAGAGATTCCATTGGATCTATTCAGGCTATTTACTTTTTATTTACTCTAATTTAAGCACTACCCCTTATCCAAACAGGGGAAACCAGAGATCCCCTTATCCAGGGGATTTTTTTCTACTTCTATTTAGTATTTGAGTCCCTCTCTCCCCTTAGTTCAGCACCCTTTTGTTTCACATACACAGGTGTTGTGCTATAATCAGTTTCTTTGAATTTTTTATTTTTTTTGATCTTTATATATATAGTTTAAGTGTGATTTTATAAGAATTTTTAAAAGTTAAGTTTTATTTTATTAGGGGTTGCTCATTACACATTTAAGCTCGCAGGACTGCCATATTGTATCCTCTATCCTTTTTTTTTGTATTCCTTTTCTTTTTTTGTAATTGTTATGTACTAGTGGTTACCCCCCCCCAATTATCATTAGTAACCTGACACTCTTTCCCTATCTCCCTTTCCCCTTTCTTTCTAAAATTGTGATAATAATATTCAATTTTAATTAAGTATGATTGCCTGGTCACTATTGAGCAACTCAAACAGTTACAGATAGTTAAGATGACACCCATACACAGTACTGAAAATGTTAATAACCACAAAACACATCACCAGAATGACTCGTGCATACCATCACGAGAATATTATAAGAACAGAGCTAGTTTTTTAGATAAGAGATAATTAACCGCACAGACCTGGCATGGTATTGTTGGTGGGCCTAGACAGCCTGGCCAGCTGCCGATCCCATCCAACGCCTTTGCAAGGTCTTTGCTAGAGGGTAGTGGTAGTTAAACAGATGATCCAATGAGTCAGTATTGCAGTGAGCATCAACATGAAAGACTGTTACTTCATTTTGATGTACCATCTCCCATATCTGCTCCCACAAATCTTTTCCCCAGACTTCCTTTGTATGAATCATGAACTGATGTGACTGCCATGTAGGCAACCATGTAGCCAGCCCATTGGCAACAGACCAGGAATCTGTCTATATATGACAACTTCCAGGCATTTCTTGTTTCCGTGCCTGAAACACTGCATATAATTCTGCATTCTGGCTACTTTTTCCTGTTCCTGTTGTAGTCAGGATTTTCTTGGTTTCTGGATTGTAAGACACTGTTTTCCATTGTCTTTCATTACCAATTTATTTTGCTGAACCATAAATAAACCAAGCATGCTTTGCTTGATCTTGTGTTAGTTGCGCAAAATACTTTCCCCAACTTTACTGCAATATTCTCATGTAGTACAGCCGTACCACTATTTCCTGTTTTAGCTCTATCCTGTATGTACCGCTTCCATTTTATGATACTGGACTTATTCTATGTGTCTTAGGGGAACTAAGTACCCATTGCATGATGGGTATCTCTGGGCGTAAGAACACTGTATGTCTTACCGATCTGTTCAGGATCCACCAAGGCCAATTAACAGGCCAAGAGCTGTCTCTCAAAGGGTGTGTACCTCTCTCCTGCCTCGGGTAACTTCCTTGTCCAGAAACCAAGGGGAACCTTGTCCTTCTTTGTTTCTGCCAAAGGCTCCAATTAGCCCATTGCTGATTTACTGATACATTTAAGTATATGTCTCCATCTTGTATGGGCCACAGATCAAGTCTTGTTGGATAACCTGTTTAACTCCCTTTAAATACAGTCTGTTGCTCTTCTCCCCAATCAAAATCATGTTTTTCCTGGTTACTTTGTACAAAGGGGAGAGTAACTGACTCAGGCGTGGTATGTGTACTCTCCAAAAACCAAAGAGACCTATAAAGCTTTGAGCTTGTTTCTTGCTTTTGGGAGTTTGAAACTCTAGCACTTTTTGCCAAGCGTTTGGAAGGATTTCTCTGTGTCCTTTGTTCCACTGTATTCCCAAGAATTTCACTGTCTGAGCGGGTCCCTGAATTTTACTGGGATTTATCTCCCACCCTTTGCTTTTCAAACGCTTGATAATCTCTTCAACAATCTGCTGACACTGTTCTTCACCCTTTCCCTGAATCATAATGGCATCTATATAATGGGATATTTTCACCTCTGTCGGTATTTTTACCCCATCAAGATGTTCTGCCACCAGCCGTTGACAGATGGTGGGACTATGCAAATATCCCCGTGGCACCCTTGTGAATGTGTACTGCCTCCCTAACCATGTGAAAGCAAACTGCTCTTAATTTTCTTCAGCTATTGGAATAGTGAAGAAGGCATTAGCCAAATCTATGACTGCATACCAGATCCCTGGATGCTTCTGTATATTTTCAATAAGAGTGATGGTGTCTGGGACAGCAGTCGTCAGTAGAGGTGTGTGTTTGTTCAATTGTGTTTGTTCAATTGTGTTTGTTCAATTCTCTGTTGTCTACTGTCATTCTCCATGTATGGTCCATCTTACGTATTGGCCACACGGGGCTGTTCCAAGCAGTAGTGACCCCTCGTAGAACCCCAGCTTTTATTAAATTATCTATTGTTTCTATAATTTCTTTGTGGTCTCCTGGGATCCTGTACTGCTTCATATGTACTACTTTAGTAGCTGGTGGTAGTTGCACAGGTGGCATTAACAATTTTCCTACCACCACTGGTCTGGCTGATATATAGAGTTTAGTTCCAAAACTGTAACAGCCTGTTCCCAGGTAGGCCAGCACTTGGGTCTTGGTGATAGGTGTGGGCCAGTTAGCTACAGCTTCTACCTTGGCTGGCTCTGGTCTCTGGCTCCCACATCCTACCCTGTGACCAAAGTACTGCACTTCTGCCATGCCTAGATGGCACTTGTCTGGCTTCAAGGTCAGGCCAGCGGCCCGAATCTTGTCCAGAACCACCCCTACATGTACCAGGTGTTCTTCCCAGGACTCACTGTAGACTGCAATGTCATCCAGGTATGCACATGCAAATTCCTGGAAGCCACTGAGAAGCCTATCCACCATAAGCTGGAAGGTAGCCGGAGCATTCTTCATCCCAAATGGCATGACCTTAAACTGGTACAGACCAAATTGGGTGACGAATGCCGACTTAGGGATAGCATACTCGGCCAGGGGGATCTGCCAATAACCCTTACACAGGTCTATGGTGGTCAGATAGCGCCCCCTGGCAATGCGGTCTAATAACTCATCTACCCGGGGCATCGGGTAGGCGTCAGTGGTAGTCTGTTCGTTGAGCCACCTGTAGTCCACACAGAACCAGGTGGTCCCATATTTCTTAGGCACTAGGACTACAGGCGAGGCCCAAGGGCTGTCTGAGTGTTCGATGACTCCAAGCCGAGTCATCTCCTGTATCTCCGTCCGTATTCCTTCCCGGACTGCTTCAGGGATATGATAGGTGGGCTGTCGCAGGGGGGTCTGTCCAGGGGTCTCTACCTTATGTACAGCTAGGGTAGTGTAGCCGAGTTCTTGGGAGAAAGTCGCCTGCTTCTCCCACAGAAGCTGTCTTGTCTGTACCTTCTCTGTGGGGCTTAACCGGTCCCCTAGCTGTACAAGACTAGTGAGATCAGTCTGGGGGTCCTTCTCTAATAGGTCGGGCAAGGGTAAATTCTCAGGGTCGCTGGCAACCGGGGCACACACTGCAGTGCATATTCACATGAATGGATCGCTGAATCCTTTCATCTGCACAGCTGGCTATAAGATAGGTAGTATCACACACCTGAGCTAACACTTTATACGGGCTCTGCCAAGATGCTTGCATCTTCTTCGTCTTCACAGGCTTGAGCACTAGAACCTTTTTCCCAACCTGAAAGACCCACTGTCGGGCACCACGATCGTACCACCTCTTCTGTCTCCCCTGGGCTGCCTGGAGATTCTCCCTTACCATCAGGGACAGTTTCTCCATGAGTTCCAGAATGTATGGCACGATGGGGGTTCCCTCTTGCTCTGTCTCTCCCTCCAAGTGTCCTCTAATGAGATCTGGGGGTCCGCGGACCCCTCTCCCATATAGTAGCTCAAAGGGAGAGAACCCAGTAGATTCCTGGGGCACCTCTCTGTATGCAAATAGCAGATGAGGCAGGAATAGCTTCCAGTCTCTGCAAGTGTCAGTAAAGGTCCTCAAGATCTGTTGTCTACTGCCTCTGGATAACGGGTGGCATAGTCCACCACGGTGAGAATATACTTCTTACCGGATGGACTAGCCCTGGCCAGTGGACCCACAATGTCAATGGCTATGCGGGAAAAGGGTTCTCCAATGATAGATATAGATATAAGCCTAGCTTTTGGGTGATCCCCCTGTTTACCTACCCATTGACATGTGTCACACGTACTACAATAGAATCGCACATCTCGGTTGAAATTAGGCCAGAAGAAATTTTGGGTGATCCTATGAGCTGTGCGGCGGGAGCCTAGATGGCCCGCTAATGGCACATCCGCAGAATCTCCTGCCGGTATTTCGCAGGGACCACCCGTACATCTCTGGTGTGTCCCAGCCTAAAGGGGCCTGATCTAAGGTACAAGTCGGGGTAGAGAGTCTTACCTGGGTCTCAGCAGCAGGTGGGCCGGTCTTGGCGGCAGGGTCTGGGCACGGGTCGTGACAGCGTTCACTTCAGCGGGACCCATGGGAGCGTAGGCAGAAACAAGGGGAGCCAAGTCATTTCCAAGGAGGACATCCGCTGGTAAATCCCTCATGACCCCCACATTCACATGTCTAGCGCCCACCCCCAATCCAAATGTACCTGGAAAACGGGTAGGCGAAACACAGCGCCTCCGGCTACTCGCACCGCCACAGTGTCTCCAGTGTGCTTTTGAAGTAATGTCATGGTTGCACCGGTATCCCTCAGACTACTGACCTCCTTCTCGTTGACTTTGAAAAATTGCAGGTGGTGCTGTTGGTTATCCCGGTTGGCAGCTTGGACAGGATCTGCTTCGTGCAGAATGCCCCAGCATTCCTCCTCATCTACGCAGTGGGAAGCCGGGGGAGGGGTTGTAGATTTCAGCTGGCTGGTCTTCTCCAAGACTGGGCCTGGTTAGCATTGTTCAGCTGGCACTCTAGTCGTTTGTGCCCTAGCTGCTTGCATCCAAAACATCTGATGGGTTGCGAGTAATCCCGTGAGTTGAACCGGGGTGGCTGCTGGTAGTTATTAGATGGAGCGGGTGCTTACGGCCGGTTCGTCGGTGGTTGGTAGACGGTAGCTGCTGGGGGTGCTGCTGGTCGGTACTCCACTCTGGCCTGAGTCTTACCAATAGCACTGTCCAGTTTGCGGGCATCCGTGTACTCGTCTGCCAGGCGAGCTGCTTCATGCAGAGTGGAGGGTTTACGGTCCCTTACCCACTCTCTGATGCCTGGGGATAATTTGTCAAAATAATGCTCCAGCAGGAACATCTGCAGCACTTCTTCCCCGGATACGGCTTGGCACCCTGCCATCCAGTGGGCAGCTGTGCGGTGCACTTTACATGCCCATTCAACATAAGAATCCCCAGCTGATTTGACGGTGTTGGTGTAACGGCATACCTGGAGAGCAAATCTTCCTTGACGGCCCCATAATCCCTGATCTCCTCATCAGGAATGGCCTGAAAAGCGTCACTGGCCTGGCCGGATAACTTGCCGGACAATATAGTAACCCAGTCTTCTGGGGGTACCTTGTGTAGGGCACATTGCCACTCAAAATCAGCAAGGTACCCATCAATCTCTCCTTCTGTCTCACTTAAGGATTTAAACGCTGCAAACTGTACCTTCTTTCTTTCCACCGGGATTGCTGGAACTGGGGCTGCTGCAGCACCTCTTTGGCGTTGCAGGTTGGCCTCCACAGCGTCCATGACCTGGCTGATGATCTCTGGGTTGGGACCATAATGAGCCAGTCTGATTCTTACCGCCCGGTCAAAGCTTGCCTCCTCGGGGGTTCTGCCAGCTGCGCTGGGCCCATTGGTTCCTTCAGCCTCTGGTACTCCATCCATTTCGTTCAGTAGTGCAATAATCTCCCTCTTCCTGAGATTACAGGCTTGTCTGCCTCTTTGTTCCAATAAATCCTTTAGGGTAGCTCTTTTCAACCTTTCATATGGTATCTGCATTAATCCTTGCTGTAGTGGTCTCTCTGGGCGATGAGGGTCATCCCGTCGCTTGCCACCAGGTACCCTCAGCATCAAATATACAAACCGCCGTTTAGCGAATGCTCCCCTCTCGCAATAACACAGGCTTCATTCGTATCAAGTGTAATCATATGAACCGCAAGTGGGGGAACGCTGCAATCTCACGAACGGGACCCGTATGGGCACTTCACTTCACAAGCTCCAAACTCACGAATCGCCAATAGTAGCCAAACGCATATATCTCCCAAGCGGCTAATAATCCCATCCGGCAGTCTCCAGTCGTCAGTAATAAATCCCCCCAATAACGAGACCAAGCTCCGCATTGAGGGTAAAACATGAACTGGCTTTACTGTGGGCTACCTGCCCGTATTTATGCAGGTCTCCCACTTGGTGGACACTCCCCTAGGGGACCAAATGGGAGACTGTAACCATAGACAGACATATGGCAGGTTAGGACCCACAGACACAGAATATTCCCAGAATGCATTATGATTTCCTCCCCTCTGTCCTGGAGATAATTGAGAAGTAATTCAGTTATCTCCAGGACAGAGGCAAATCGCCATTTTAAATTCAACACAAAAAACACATAAAAATATATAACTTTAAAATTTGTCGAACATTTCCCATTCGTATCACATATCCCCAGATAGCCTGGATCTGAGTGCATATTATTGAAGAATAGCGCTCAGATCCCATATGTATAGTTCAATCGCCGTGGAGTCAAAGTCTATTACAGTCTTTCGGTATGCGATTGACTCCATGGGAAGGCTATCTGGGTTAAGTCCATTTGTGTGTTTCAAACTCCTTAACGGCCGGTGTTCGTGTACTTCTGTCGATTGAGAAGGGAGGTCGGCGGCTTCAGCGGTGTTCGGCAGAAAAAGTGTCCGTTTTCAGTTCCATGAAATCAATGCCGAACACCGCTGGTCTTTCGCATGGTTTAAAATGGCTGCCGCCTCGTGGTCGACATACGAACGACGACCAACCTGTATTCAGTTTTAATTGAGAAGTGTCTGCGGTTAACCACAACGTTCTAATTGGGATCAAGAGGTTAACCAGCAGTCCAGGGTGGGTAGGAGACGGCAAGATCCAACCAAACTGCGGTGGTTCATGAGGTCTGCAGTGCTTATGGTGTCAAGTGAAGCGTTTGAAGCCTTTAGGAAGAACTAGGAGCATCCATCAACGTAGGTACACAGTTGGGGTGCCAGGTGATCCATTACAGAGCCCATTCACTGGCTATCAATGCATATGGCTCATCTTCCCATCCGGGAATGATGGCGTCATCACCCTGTTTCTTATTCTTTTTAAACATTGTACAAATGTCCTATGTTTTTGTTTTTGTTTTTTTTAAACTTGCCCTCCTTGGGGGTATGTGTTCTAGGTGTTTATTTAATTTCACTTGAATGTGTACTAATCCAGACACCTGGTGTCTGGCTTATTGTCTTATTCTTCACTCAAGCTTGGCCAGGCGTCTATTCTGGCTGCAGGTTTGCGCTCTCTGACCACACTGGCTTTCTACACACTCAGTGAATTGTATAGGGGCGTCTATGATCGAGCCAACAATCTCACACTTTCAGGAACAGCCGTTCCATTCACTTCCCCAGTCAGCATTGACTTCCAGCACCTGTTAAGGCACGTAGGTGCACTGTTACTGACCAAGCACAATCACCCATTCGTGTCAAAAGCACCCCAAACAATCCTGTGGTATTCATAGGCGTGTGCAAGGGGTGTGCCGGGTGTGCCTGGCCACACCCTAATCCCCGCAGCACGCCTAGGGAGTGAGACCGGCAGGGGAGATCTCAGGATCTCCCCTGTAGGCTCATGCACAGCCGGTGCTATCCGAACGCCGGCTCTGATCTCAGCCTCCCTCCCCACTGCAGCATGGAGGGAGGCAGGAGAGGACCAGGGAAGCTCAACCAGCAAGTCCGCTGGGTTCCTCTTGCGAGTTCTGAGCGTTGCCGCGGCAATTCTCAGATCTTGCCAGAGTGAACTCTAGCCCCACACACAGCGGTGTATGTATGTGTGTGTGTGTATATATATATCTATACACACACACACACACATATACACACAGCATGTGCTTGTGCTTTAGGGTGTACACCCTAATGCAATAGGCTGAGCATGCCTATAATGGTATTGGTGACCTTATCTCAATACCTGGTATTGAGCTTATTGAATTAGTAGCAATTCAGTCTTATTGAGGACGTTAGCCTGCTTCAAAATCAGCACTGGTGTTCCACACACTTTTAGGGTGTACTGGTGCGTCTACTGACTGAGCACAACTGGTATTCTTATATCAATCTTCAGAATCACTCCTCAATCTTTTTAGATTGAGCATTCACACATCAATCTTGCTCTTGCAACGTCAAGCAATTATTTTATGTTCAAAGACTCTCTAGAAACTGTAATGATTGTTTTCTGATCTTAAAATTTCTACAGTATATTTACTGCAGCACTCGGATGAAACGGACAGCTTTAAACAGCTTTTTTCCTTCGTAACGCAGCAGAAATAAACCGCATACAATGTTAGTTTCACTTTAACATTCACTCAAAATCTACATTCACAGTTTCTAAACACAATTTTCTTATTTTAAACTATTCTAGCACATTTCTTAGCTACTATATTTCACAATTCTCAACTCAATTTCCACTCAACCATGCTCACAGCACCAAAATGTTGTGCCTAATCATTAAATTAATGAAGCGCCAATATCAAAAAGCAATAATCAATTATCAGGGCTGGACTTGCCCACCAGGATACCGGAAAATTTCCCGGTGGGCTATCGGCACCTGGGGCCGGGCTGGGTGTGCTGGGGGACTTGTGCTGGCGGCTGCTGGGGAACTGCGCTGTCTCTGCTCCCCAGCGCGCAGCTTAATGAGACCGTGGCCGGAAAATGAGGTCTCATTCAGCAGTCTCTCCATCTTAGCTCCCCGTCAGCCATTGTTATACGCTCTGTCCTGTAACTGGGCGCCTCCATCTTAGCTCCGTGTCAGCCATTGTTATACGCTCTGTCCTGTAACTGGACGTCTCCATCTTCGCTCCCTGTCGGCCATTGTTATACGCTCTGTCTTGTAACTGGGCGTCTCTATCTTAGCTCCCCATCAGCCATTGTTATACGCTCTGTCCTGTAACTGGGCGTCTCCATCTTAGCTCCCCGTCAGCCATTGTTATACGCTCTGTCCTGTAACTGGGCGCCTCCATCTTAGCTCCCTGTCAGCCATTATTATACACTCTGTCCTGTAACTGGGCACCTCCATCTTAGCTCCCTGTCAGCCATTATTATACGCTCTGTCCTGTAACTGGAAACCTCCATCTTAGCTCCCTGTCAGCCATTGTTATACGCTCTGTCCTGTAACTGGGCGCCTCCATCTTAGCTCTCTGTCAGCCATTGTTATACGCTCTGTCCTGTAACTGGGAACCTCCATCTTAGCTCCCTGTCAGCCATTGTTATACACTCTGTCCTGTAACTGGGCGCCTCCATCTTAGCTCTCTGTCAGCCATTGTTATACGCTCTGTCTTGTAACTGGGCGTCTCTATCTTAGCTCCCCATCAGCCATTGTTATACGCTCTGTCCTGTAACTGGGTGTCTCCATTTTAGCTCTCTGTCAGCCATTGTTATACGCTCTGTCTTGTAACTGGGCGTCTCTATCTTAGCTCCCCGTCAGCCATTGTTATACGCTCTGTCCTGTAACTGGGCGTCTCCATCTTAGCTCCCCATCAGCCATTGTTATATGCTCTGTCCTGTAACTGGGCGTCTCCATCTAGCTCCCGTCAGCCATTGTTATATCGCTTGTCCTGTAACTGGGGCTCCATCTGCTCCCCGTCAGCCATTGATATACAACTGCGCGTCTCCATCTTAGCTCCCCGTCAGCCATTGTTATACGCTCTGTCCTGTAACTGGGCGTCTCCATCTTAGCTCCCCGTCAGCCATTGTTATACGCTCTGTCCTGTAACTGGGCACCTCCATCTTAGCTCCCTGTCAGCCATTGTTATACGCTCTGTCCTGTAACTGGGCATCTCCATCTTAGCTCCCCGTCAGCCATTGTTATACGCTCTGTCCTGTAACTGGGCGCCTCCATCTTAGCTCCCTGTTGGCCATTGTTAGTCGCTCTGTCCTGTAACTGGGCGCCTCCATCTTAGCTCCGTGTCAGCCATTGTTATACGCTCTGTCCTGTAACTGTGCGCCTCTATCTTAGCTCCCCGTCAGCCATTGTTATACGCTCTGTCCTTCGCAGCTGTCAGTCAGCAAAGAGAAAGCAAACAAAGTTTCTCTGTCTCCTCTTCATTTGTGATACTTGCCCTGACTTTGCTTTGTCTAAACTGTATTGTGATGTAATTTACCATTCTGAAAAAAATTAAAAAAGGTAACATTTAGGTGAAGGTATGTACTTCTGGGAAGGGAGGGCGGGGAGGGGCAGGGAGGGCAGGGAGGGCGGGGAGGGGCAGGGTATGAACAAAGAAAGGGTGAGGGGGAAAACCATTTTTAGAATAACATTTTGTCAAATAGAAACTATCTAGAGCAAAAATGTAATAATTACAGTGAATATTAATAAACTGCACGTACAATAAATACGATAAATCTGCATGTACAGATAATTACATTGAAAAGTTAACAGTAAACAATTAACACTGGGAGAAAAAGATAATATTCCTATAGTCAAAGGAGTAACAAAGGTCAGACTAATTGTAATTTAGTGTCTTCAAAGCTGTCCTCAGTACCTCAGAGCTTGTTGGAAGTGGTGTGAAAATCGAGACTATTGTTATATAAAATGGAGGCTATTGCTATACAAAATGTAGGTTATTGGTTATTGCTATATAAAATGGAAGCTATTGGCTATATAAAATGAAGGTTATTGGCTATATCAAATCGAGGTTGTAACAGGAGCCGTCTGTGTTCCCAGTGGTTAAGGTGTTTCCCCTTGCTGCAGTGCTTATAGTGTTCTCCCCCCCCCCCTTTTTGTTTTGCTGTTATAAAGGACACTTCACCTATGGATTATGGAGAGAACTAATTGACAATATTTTACCTTGGAACTATAACACCTGTGACTTATTTGGTCCTAGGACATTATTTCTGCCTGCTGAGATTTTTACCAATACCACTTCAAACTGTTGAAGTACCAGGCCACCCATACTTGTAAGCTGTGGTTAACTGCAGCCTAATTGACGAACGGCTGGGTGGTCGCCATTCGTATAGTCGAACACATGGCGGTGGCCATCTTGTTTAGTCGAACGCGGCCAGTGGTGTTTTGTCGCCAAGTGCATGGAACTAAATCGGACACTCGACGACACGAACACTTCGACATGGACTTGCACAAACAGTCCCGTTCGAACATTCAAAGTACATTTTAATAATTGGAAATAGACTGACTATATTTTTAGTTTGGAGATAATTGAGTTGATACAGTAATTAACTCAATTATCTCCTAAACAGAAGGGAGGGTTTGTGTACACTTTGTGTACACTGTATGGGAGTGTCTGCATGTAAGACTCTGTTTTTATTGGTTTGTTAATTCTGTGTCCTGTGCCCCAGTCTGTTCAATTTCTATCACTACTTAAAATAAAATTTAAATAATCTGAGCAAATAGTTTTCTGATCCTTAGCTGTTAGATTATTACACTCCTGCATTCTGATGGATGAGAACATTCGTTCTTCCTGTTTGTCACCTATTACTAAATGTGTCCCATAATTAGAAAGATATGTATCTTCACATGGTCTACAATTAAGCGTGTGAAACATAATTGTGTTTAATGAACCAAAAACATTCAACCTATTTGTTCTGTATATTAACCATAAACAATGCAGGGAATGCAAGATGTTCATGTTGGTGGGGGGAAAGGGGGGTATAGATTTGGTTGAGTGATGAACGTGAGAGAGAGTGTATGCATATTCTTATAAATGCATCCTGTGAATTTTTTAAGACACACGTGAGGAATGGCTGTTTAGTGTTTGCTGTCTCCAAGATTCTGCCATTACATGACCATCACAATTGTCAGCACCAGGCCCAATAGACCCTAAATCTTGCCCCCCACTAGTACAACACCAAGGGAGCTTCTACATACCGGCCCTTTTTATACAAGACGACCTACTTAAGAAGGCACACAGTGGTTCTATTTTACTGATTGAGAGATTTTTCTTACTCGATTTCCAGGGGGCTAGAAAAGCACAAGACACTCACTAGGCGGAGAAGAAAAGGAGAACCGGTTGGAGGGGTTTCTCTTGCTAGCTTTGTGTCATCCGTCCTTGATGTAGAAGCTATGCCTATGCCCTGTGTGTTTAAATCGGATTGACAGGAGAAGGGAAGGGCGATGTTTATTTAGGTTTCTTCAAAATTCTCTCTCTCTCTCTCTCTCTCTCTCTCTCTCTATATATATATATATATATATATATATATATATATATATATATATATATATATATATATATATATATATTTATTTTCTAACCATTTTGTTAATACCGTGTATAGGTGACATTTTATTCGATCATAAGTTGCTGTACACAAGTCACATTATACTTTTTTTTTTCAAATAAAGTTAGTGGCACCTAGAAAGACAACATAATATAAAACGTTTTATATACTTAACGAAATAAAACAAATTTATGCAACAGTTTAACACAGTCTCTTTTCTATTTGAAAGTAAGAAAATAAAAAGAAAACAATATATCAGAGGAAATGTACTCATTGTTTGAATATTAAGCTAAATCACAAGTATTTTTTAGAATAGAAAACACACAGGAAAAAATGACTATAATTTATGGGTGTATGTTAGTGACCTTAAATTAAGACATAAATAAAGTCGACTCTTACCTGCTGGCTGCAGAGTTCATGACATCATGTATCCTCAAATACAACTTAATAATATTATAATTATAATATTAGGTGAATACTAGCCACAAATGCTATGTGTAACCTTTAAATTCATTACTTAAACGCACTTTGTGATCGTCCTGACAGACCTTTTATTCTGTACCAGCGCTGATCACAAACAAGCAGAATTTCTGCTGTTTGAAATACAAGCATTCCAAGCGGGAAGGTAAAAGCTGTTGAGCTAACAACTTAAGCAGGATAAACATGTTTAAATATTTATTACACCAATATAACTTCTGAGCCACCGCTCAGCACAAATATCACCCGAGGAAAGAGTGAACGATTTTGTAATCGTTTTGTTTTTATTGCTTTACAACTATTGCAAAATACTATAAAACATCAGTGTGAGCAACATATTAAAACGTGGCTGAAGATGTTTGCTGGTACAGAGAAGGTAGATCACTCATGGAGAAAGGAAAAGCAAGTCGATCTTCCCATCAGCAGACAACAATGAATGAAAACGTTCTTTTTCCAGTTGTCCCAAATGCAGCCCTTTAAATAAAATTATTATATATTGGTCTTGCCAAATACTGCCCCCGCCCCCATATTCTTAAAAAAAAATATATAAAATTACAGAATAAATGGTGTATTTCACATACTTTTGTTTTATCTGATTTGTTTTCCTGAAAATTTTTTTAAGTAACAAAATTCTGATGAACCAAATCGTTATTTGATTGAAATTTGGCAGTTCCAAACAAAGTTCTTTGGCCAAAATTAATGTTTTTTGCCGTGCACAAATCTATTTACTACTGAGCCGGGACATGCAATTCCAAAATAAGATGTCTGTAAACATTCTACGAAACAGATGTCCTTCTTCCACCCCATCAAACCTGTAATACCAGAGTAACTTCTGCCCAATTAACAGTCTGCAGCTATCATATCGTTATAGCAATCTGACCTTAGTTCATACCTGCCAGGTGTTACACAAGAAAAGCCAAGGCTTTGTGTGAAATACACTTCCCATGATGCTTAGTTGAAATGTCAAGCAAGTTATTTCCTTATATGTGCAGTTACAACAGAGAATCAGTGTAGATCACAAATCTAATGTGATACTATAAAGAACCTCATGTACTTCGTATCCTAGGTTCGTTCGCAATCTCCCGAAATCCTGCAAGGTCGTGTATATTATATTTCTCAGTCTTTCTCATACCCAAACATCAGTCGAGACTTGATGATGGGTACAACAGGAATGTTTTATTATGGCCAGATTGCATACTTTTATACACAGACACCCCAGCAGGGGTCTCCAGCTAAAAATATGGAAACAACACGCCCAGGCGTCTCTCGTGTCTGATAAATGAGTTTACTTTACTTAAACTATTATCTCCCAGGCACTAGAGGTACAATGCATAACATACAAAACACCCCAACACATACATAATATTAATAGGAACCCCCAAAAGTCTTATATTCTCAGATAGCTCGGAACTGAGTTTACCAAATAGCGCTCGGATCTGTTCGGTGCAACTAAACCACCATCCGGCTAAAGTTTGAACCGACCGCACACAAGGCGTATGCCCAAATTAGCTCCACTAGAAAAGTGGTTGCGGTCAGTCAGCGTTCTGGAGTTCCTACACAAAAATAAACAAATGGTTCCCCAGGCTCATAGGCAGCGATTGTTCTTCTTGTTCGTGCGAACCTTTTCACCAAATAGCGCTCTCCTGGCTTGTCGGGAACAAAAGCAGGCGGCACAAAGTTACAGAGGTTCGCGAGTTATAACATCTGTCTTGGAGTTCCAGACACTTGCCGACCAAGTACCACTGCCTGCATTTGGGAAACAAGATGGCTGCCATTTTCCAGAGCACATGTTCCAGGGCAGTTTGTCACAGATACATACTCTTGTACTATTACATATGGGATATATATATTATTATTATTGAATAATACAGATTATATCACATTTCATTATAGCCTTGTTCTATATTTTTTCTTTTTTACACATGTATCATAGTCAACGTATAACTTAAAATATATTTAACCTACAGTGAAATTGAAAAAAAAATCACGGAAAGGATGCTTAAAAAAATAAAAATATATAAATGAAAACAAGCATATAATCTAATCTTTACAAAACAAATGGTATGCACAAATAGTGATACAAATAGATTGCTCTAAAACACCCGTGTGGGATCCCCTATACCAACACTGTTAAATACATACAGAACAGGAAAAAATGGATGGAGCAATATTAGTCCTCTCTTCTCAACTTGTAGTTCTGTAGAGACAGAGAGGTACACACAATAGTGCAGATGGCTATAGACAAGTGTGGCTAGGTGATAGATGAAAACACTCACAAACGTAGAGCCAATTGGACCTGGCTCTGGTATCAAGGCCTCAGGATCTTTTGGGGGTGATCCAAATCCCTCTGGAGATGTTCTGGATGTCCAAGGATACTTTCTTGTTCCACCATAAACAGCAAGGGATTCAGTTAGATGTAAAGTAAAATATAATTTATTAATACATATAAAATATATAGGAAAGATAAGTATGAAATAACAGCCAAAACGCGTTTCGCCTCTTGGGCTTCCTCAGTTGGCTGTCAGCCAACTGAGGAAGCCCAAGAGGCGAAACGCGTTTTGGCTGTTATTTCATACTTATCTTTCCTATATATTTTATATGTATTAATAAATTATATTTTACTTTACATCTAACTGAATCCCTTTACATCTAACTGAATCCCTTGCTGTTTATGGTGGAACAAGAAAGTATCCTTGGACATCCAGAACATCTCCAGAGGGATTTGGATCACCCCCAAAAGATCCTGAGGCCTTGATACCAGAGCCAGGTCCAATTGGCTCTACGTTTGTGAGTGTTTTCATCTATCACCTAGCCACACTTGTCTATAGCCATCTGCACTATTGTGTGTACCTCTCTGTCTCTACAGAACTACAAGTTGAGAAGAGAGGACTAATATTGCTCCATCCTAATCTAATCTTTAGTTAGATGATAGGTGGTTGTACAGCTGGCATAGAATCTAGTAAAT
>OW240920.1:369805-426716 GCA_933207985.1 Pelobates cultripes
ACAGAAGCAACAACTACTACAGAAGTACCTACTACTTCACCAGCACCAACTACTACACCAGCAACAACTACTACAGAAGCAACAACTTCTACACCAGCACCAACTACTACATCAGCACCAACTACTACACCAGCAATAACTACTACAGAAGCAACAACTACTACACCAGCACTAACTACTACAGAAGCACCTACTACAACAGAAGCACCAACTACAACAGAAGCACCTACTACTACAGCAGCACCAACTACAACAGAAGCACCTACTACTACATCAGCACCAACTACTACAGAAGCACCTACTACTACAGCAGCACCAACTACTACAGAAGCAACAATTACTACAGAAGCACCTACTACTACACCAGCACCAACTACAACAGAGACACCTACTACTACATCAGCACCAACTACTACAGAAGCACCTACTACTACAGCAGCACCAACTACTACAGAAGCAACAACTACTACAGAAGCACCAACTACTACAGAAGCAACAACTCCTACACCAGCACCAACTACTACTTCAGCACCAACTACTACAGAAGCACCTACTACTACAGCAGCACCAACTACTACAGAAGCAACAACTACTAAACCAGCGCCAACTACTACAGAAGTACCTACTACAGCAGCAGCACCAACTACTACACCAGCACAAACTACAACAGAAGTACCTACTACTACAGCAGCACCAACTACGACACCAGCAACAACTACTACAGAATCACCTACTACTACAGCAGCACCAACTACTACACAAGCACCAACTACAACAGAAGCACCTACTACTACAGCAGCACCAACTACTACATCAGCACCAACTACTACACCAGCACCAACTACAACAGAAGCAGCTACTACTACAGCAGCACCAACTACTACATCAGCACCAACTACTACACCAGCACCAACTACAACAGAAGCACCTACTACTACATCAGCACCAACTACTACACCAGCACCAACTACAACAGAAGCACCTACTACTACAGCAGCACCAACTACTACATCAGCACCAACTACTACACCAGCACCAACTACTACAGAAGCACCTACTACTACAGCAGCACCAACTACTACAGAAGCAACAACTACTACAGCAGCACCAACTACTACACCAGCACCAACTACTACAGCAGCACCAACTACAACAGAATCAGCTTCTAGTACCGCAGCACCAACTACTACAGCAACAGCACCAACTACTACACCAGCACCAACTACTACAGCAGCACCAACTACAACAGAAGCACCTACTACTACAGCAGCACCAACTACAACAGAAGCACCGACTACTACAGCAGCACCATCTACTACAGAAGCACCTACTACTACAGCAGCACCAACTACTACAACTGCACTAACTACTACACCAGCACCAACTACTACATCAGCACCAACTACTACAGCAGCACCAACTACAACAGAAGCACCTACTACTACAGCAGCACCAACTACAACAGAAGCACCGACTACTACAGCAGCACCATCTACTACAGCAGCACCTACTACTACAGCAGCACCAACTACTACAACTGCACTAACTACTACACCAGCACCAACTACTACATCAGTACCAACTAGTTCACCAACACTAACTACTACACCAGCACCTACTACTACACCAGCACCAACTACTACAGCTGAACAAACTACTACAGCAGCACCAACTACTAGACCAGCACCTACTACTACAGCAGCACCAACTACCACAACAGCACTAACTACTACAACAACACTAACTACTACACCAGCACCAACTACTACATCAGCACCAACTAGTTCACCAGCACTAACTACTACACCAGCACCTACTACTACACCAGCACCAACTACTACACCAGCACCAACTACTACAGCTGAACAAACTACTACACCAGCACCAACTACTACAGCAGCACCTACTACTACAGCAGCGCCAACTACTACACCAGCACCAACTACAACAGAAGCACCTACTACTACAGCAGCACCAACTACTACAGAAGCACCTACTACTACAGCAGCACCTACTACTACAGCAGCACCAATTACAACAGAAGCACCTACTACTACAGCAGCACCAACTACTACAGAAGCACCTACTACTACAGCAGCACCTACTACTACAGCAGCACCAACTACTACAGAAGCACCTACTACTACAGCAGCACCAACTACTACACCAGCACCAACTACTACAGCTGAACCCACTACTATACCAGCACTAACTAGTACATCAGCACCAACTACTATAGCAGAGCCAACTACTACACAAGCACTAACTCCTACACCAGCACTAACTACTACACCAGCACCAACTACTACAGCTGAACCCACTACTACACCAGCACCAACTACTACACCAGCACTAACTACTACAGCACCAACTACTATAACAGTGCAAACCAGTACAGCAGCACCAACTACAACAGCAGCACCTACTACTACACCAGCACTAAGTACTACATCAGCAATAACTACTACACCAGCACCAACTACTACAGCTGAACCCACTACTACACCTGCACCAACTACTACAGCTGATCCCACTGCTACACAAGCACAACCTACTACGCCAGCACTAACTACTACACTAGCACCAACTTCTACAGCTGAACCCACTACTACACCAGCACCAACTACTACACCAGCACCAACTACTACAGTTGAACCCACTACTACACAGACACCAACTACTACACCAGCACCAACTACTACACCAGTACCAACCACTACAGCTGAATCCACTACTACACCAGCACCAACTACTACACCAGCACTAACAACCACAGCTGAATCCACTGCTACACCAGCACCAACTACTACACCAGCACTAACTACTACACCAGCACCAACTACTACAGCTGAACTCACCACTACACCAGCACCAGCTACTACACCAGCACAAACTACTACACCAGCACAAACTACTACAGCTGAACCTACTACTACAGCAGCAGTAACTACTACACAAGCACCAACTACTACAGTAGCACCATTTACTACACCAGCAGTAACTACTACAGCTCCACTAACTACTACACCAGCACCACTTACTACACCAGCACCTATAACTACAGCAGCACCTACTACTACATTAGCACCCACTACTACACCAGCACCTACTACTACACCTGCACTAACTACTACACCAGCACCAACGACTACACCAGCACTAACCACTACACCAGCACCCACCACCCCAGCACTAACTACTACAGCTCCACTAACTACTACACCAACACTAACTACTACAGCAGCACCCACTACTACACCATTACTTACTACTACACCAGCACACATTACTACACCAGAACCAACTACTACTACAACTGTACCTACTACACCAGCACAAAGTACTACAGCAGCACAAACTACTGGTCCAGCACCAACTACTACACCAGCACAAACTACTACACCAGCACCAGCTACTGCAGCAGCTACTACTACACCGTTACTAACTATTACACCTGCACCCACTACTACTACAGCTGTACCTACTACATCAGCACAAAGTACTTCAGCAGCACTAACTACTACACCAGCAGCAACTGCTACAGCACAAACTACTACACCAGCACCAACTACTACAGCTGGACCTACTTCTACTCCAGCCCCAACTACTACACCAGCATCAACCACTGCAGCTGGACCAACTTCTACACCAGCACCAACTACTACAGCTGGACCCACATCTACACTAGTACCAACTCCTACATCAGCACTAATTTTAACACCAGTACAAACTACTACAACAGCACCAACTGCTACACCAGCACTAACTACGACACCAGCACTAACTACTACAACATCACCAACTACTACACCAGCACTAACTACCACACAAACTACTACACCAGCACCAACTACTACAGCTGGACCCACTTCTACAACAGTACCAACTACTAAACCAGCACCAACTAGTACACTAGCAGGATCCATTACTATTGGGACAACAGTTACTACAGGATCTACTACTATTGGAACATCAGTTATGACAGGATCCACTACTACTGGAACAGTAATTACTACGGGATCCCCTACTACTGGGACAACAGTTACTACAGGGCCCATGGCTACTCAAACAGCAGTTACTACAGGACCCACTGCTACTGGTATGACACTTACTACAGGATCCATTACTACTGGTACAGCAGTTACAGGACCCACTAATACTGGGGCAATAGTCACGACCGGATCCACTGCTACTGGTACAGCAGTTACTACTGCATCCACTACTCCTAGTATGACACTTACTACTGGATCTTCTACTACTGGGACAGCAGTTACTACAGGATCCACTACTATTGGAACAGCAATTACTACAGGATCCACTACTACTGGAACATCAGTTCCTACAGCATCCACTACTTCTGGGACGACAGTTACTACATCATCCACTACTACTGGAACAGCAGTTATTACAGGATCCACTGCCATTGGATCTGTAGCTACCACAGGATCTGCTACCACTGGTTCTGCAGGATCCACTATTACTGGGACAGCAGTTGATACAGGATCTACTGCTACTGGAACAGCAGTTAGTACAGGATCCACTACTACTGGAACAGCAGTTACTACAGGATCCACTTCTACTGCTACAGCAGTTACTACAGGATCTACTACTACTGGAACAACAGTTACTACTGGATCCACTACAACTGGAACAGCAGTTACTACAGGAACCACTACTACTGGGACAACAGTTACTACAGGACCCACTGCTACTGGTACAGCCGTTACAGGACCCACTACTACTGGGACAACAGTTACTACAGGATCCACTACTACTGGGGTGACAGTTACTACAGCCTCCACTACTACTGGGGTGACGATCACTACAAGGCCCACTGCTACTGGGACCGCTACTGCTACTGGGACAACAGTTACTACTGGAACCACTACTACTGGGACAACACTTACTACAGGACCCACTCCTACTGGTACTGCAGTTACAGGACCCACTACTACCAGTACAGCAGTTACTACAGCATCCACTACTCCTGGGCCTACAGTTACTATTACAGCATCCACTACTACTGGAACAGCAGTTATTACAGGATCCACTGCCATTGGATCTCTAGCTACCATAGGATCTGCTGCCACTGGTTCTGCAGTTTCTACAGGACCAACTACTACTTGGGCGATAGTTACAACAGGATCCACTGCTACTGGTACAGCAGTTACTACAACATCCACTACTCCTGGTATGACACTTACTACAGCATCCACTACCCCTGGTATGACACTTACTACAGGATCCACTGGTATTGGGGCTTCATCTACTACAGCATCTTCTGTCACTGTTTCTACAGGAACCACATCCACTGCTATAAATAATGGACTACAAAGTGAGTATACAGACCTAATAACCAATCTGCATGCCAGTCAACTTTCCCAAATACTCTGCAACAAAAAGCATTTCTTTAAAATTGTTGTAATGGTCCAAATGTTTCCTGATTGTGTCTTGATTCTGGAGACATTTCAGAAAAAAACTAAACTGTAGTGAGAAAGACTGTTATGATGTGTTGTTAGCTGCTGTTTCTGCTCATGTATGGCCCTCTGGACTACCTTGCTGGACTATCTCTACCTAAAGAATAGTATCTGTGGCCCTGTTTCTGCTCATGTATGGCCCTCTGGACTACCTTGCTGGACTAGCTCTACCTATAGAATAGTATCTGTGGCTCTGTTTCTGCTCATGTATGGCCCTCTGGACTACCTTGCTGGACTATCTCTACCTATAGAATAGCATCTGTGGCTCTGTTTCTGATCATGTATGGCCCTCTTTGGCTACCTTGCTGGACTATCTCTACCTAAAGAATAGTATCTGTGGCTCTGTTTCTGCTCATGTATGGCCCTCTTTGGCTACCTTGTTGGACTATCTCTATCTGTAGAATAGTATCTGTGGCCCTGTTTCTGCTCATGTATGGCCCTCTTTGGCTACCTTGTTGGACTATCTCTACCTGTAGAATAGTATATGTGGCTCTGTTTCTGCCAATGTATGGCCCTCTTTGGCTACCTTGCTGGACTATCTCACATCCTGGAGCACACTTGCATTTAATGAAACCTATGTTATGTAATAATGGTAACATCGGCATGTTGCAAACCTCCCAAAAGACCAGAATTTTGGGTCCTATTCCACCATCATCAGTTTGCTCTTCGGTGGAAGTATGATGTTGTGACATAAACCCGGTTATTCGCTATACATGGTTATTCGCTATACAAGGTTATTCACAATACAGGGTCATTCACTATACAGGGTTATTCACTATACCCAGTTATTCGCTATACAGGGATATTCGCTATGCAGGGTTATTCGCTATACAGGGTTATTCGCTATACACGGTTATTCGCTATAAAGGGATATTCACTATATAGGGTTATTCGCCATACTTTATACTTTTATACCTCAACTTTATTGCAAGCTCTCTGACCCTCACATCTCTTTATTCAACAGCCTGATTGCAAGTCCATTATTGCTGTGAGCAAGCCTGATGCTAGAAACCCCGCAAACCTCATCACAATAACCTCATCACAATACCCTGCCCTGTACCCTCACTTACTAACATTCAATGTGCACTCTGGAATGCCCGCTCCATCAGCAGTAATTTAAAATCAACAACCATACACGACTTTTTCATCTCAAACTCACTCACACTGCTTGCATTTACAGAGACCTGGCTGTCCCCCTCTGATAGTGCTTCTGCTGCCTCTTTATGTTTTGGTGGGCTACAATTCTCTCACACTCCCAGAGTCAACTGTAAAGGAGGCGACGTGGGCATCCTTCTCTCGCCTCAATGTACCTTTCAACCAATCATAACTCCCCCTGCCCTATCCTTTTCTTCTTTTGAAGTTCATGCTGTCCCCCTATTTAAACTATAAGAATTCCTATAATCTACCTCCCCATCTACCCCCCCCCCCAGTTATCCTAGACTATTCATTGAACACTTTCCTTACTGGTTTCCCCACTTCCTCTCATCTAGCACTCCTTCCCTTATACTTGGGGATTTCAATATCCCAATCAACAACCCCAATTGCACTGATGCTTCTCGTCTGCTCTCTGTAACCTCCTCCTTTGGCCTTACGCAATGGTCCAATTTAGCAACTCATACAGCGGGAAACACTCTTGATCTTGCCTTCACCTACCTCTGTACTGCCTCTAATCTCTCCAATATTCCTTTTCCTCTATATGACCAGCATCTGCTGACATTTGACATTGGCATACCTAAGACCCAATTGACACCACCATCTGAACATCACTCTCACAGAAACCTCCAATGTCTTGACCTAGAGCATTTTTCCCCTAATCTCCAAACGCTCCTTTTACCTATCTCAAACCTCACCTGTCCTAGTTTTGCAACCTCCTTCTATAATTCCACACCCTCCTCTCAACTAGACATCATGGCATCTTCTACATTTAAATGCCGCAGGCGCCCCCAACAACAACCCTGGCACACCAAGCTCACTCAATACCTCCAAAAATGCTCCAGAACTGCTGAACGCTGTTGGAGAAAGTCTCACTGTGCGTCTGACTTTCTCCACTATAAATTTATGCTGTGCTCATACAGCTTGGCTCTTTCCTCTGCAAAAGTAAATTACTTCAATAAACTCATAACCACACTCTCCCACGAACCCAAACGACTATTTCACACATTTAACTCTCTCCTTCGCCAGCTTTTTCCTCCTTCACCTACTAACTTGACAGCCTCAGACTTTGCAACTCACTTCACTGACAATATCTCTACAATCAGGGAAGAGATCTCTAATCTTTTTTCTTCCCCTTACAATACTTCCCCTAACTTCACTCCCTCTGCTGTTCTATGTTCATTTGCACCCGCTACATTGGAAGAGGTACTTTGTCTTCTTCTCTTTCTCTACCTCTCACTAAAATTCTCAATCTTTCTCTCTCCTCTGGTATATGTCCATTGCCCTTCAAACATGCAACTGTAACCCCAATTCTAAAGAAGCCCAACCTTGACCCTTACTCCCCATCCAACTACCGTCCATTCTTGCTACTGCCTTTTGCATGCAAGATCCTTGAAAGAATTGTGTATGTGAGATTGACAGATTTCCTCGAGTCCAACTGCTAGACCCGCTTCAGTCTGGTTTCCACGCTAAGTACTCCATTGAAACGGCACTGACCAAAGTATCCAATGATCTACTTGTTGCAAAATCTTGTGGTCACTACTCTATCCTAATTCTCCTTGACCTGTCTGTGGCTTTTGACACTGTTGATCATCAATAGCTTCTTCTCATTCTCCGCAATATCGGCCTACAAGATATTGCTCTCTCCTGGTGCTCCTCCTACCTCTCCCAGCACTCTTTTGGTGTTTCTTTCTCTGACTCTGCTTCTTCTCCCCCACTCCTCTCTGTTGGTGTCACCCAAGGTTCAGTCCTTGGTCCCCTACAGTTCTCCATCTATACTGCCTCACTTGGTAAACTCATTAGCTCCTTTGGCTTCCAATATCATTTCTATGCCGATGACATGCATATCTACCTGTCCTCTCCTGATCTCTCCCCGTCCCTCTTGACTAGTGTCTCTGACTGCCTCTCTGCTGTTTCTAACTGGATGGCTGCCCACTTCCTTAAACTCAACCAAAACTGAAATTCTTGTCTTTCCTCCCCCAAGTGTTGTTACCTCCTGTGTCTGTCTCCCTCCAAGTCAATGGTGCTACCATCAGCTCCACCACGCAGGCTCACTGCCTAGGTGTTCTCTTTGACTCCGACCTCTCCTTCAACCCTTATGTTCAGTCTATCGACAAATCCTGTCATTTCCATCTCAAAAACATTGCGCTCATCCGCCCCTACTTAATGCCAGATGCGACTAAGGTGTTGGTCCATTCCACTGTCCTTTTTCGCCTTGACTACTGTAATTCGCTTCTCAGTGGTCTTACGTGCTCCCAACTTGCACCATTACAGTCCATAATCAATGCGGGGGCGAGGCTCATCTTCCTGTCCACCCGCACCTCCCAAGCCTCACCGTTCTGTCATTCCCTACATTGGATTCCTATAAGACATAGAGCTCAATTTTTTGCTTTCAAATCTCTACATAATGCTGCTCCCACCTATCTATCCTCCCTTATACAAATGTATGTCCCGTCTAGGCCCTTACGATCTGCTGAAGACTTACGTCTATCTTCTGTCCGTACTCCCACCTCTGATGCTCGCCTTCAAGATTTCTCGAGGGCTGCACCGTTCCTGTGGAACTCACTTCCCTCCTCCGTTAGATGCTCACCCAGTCTCCACTCCTTCAAAAAAAATTTAAAAACCCACATCTTCATAAAAGCGTATCAATTAAACTGTTACTAGCTCCCGACTGACACCTCTTCTGCAACTGTGACTAGTCTAATACTATCCTTACCTTTTTGTGTCATTTTACCCCACTCCCTCTTTACCCCACTCCCTCTAGCATGTAAGCTCATTGAGCAGGGCCCTCAACCCCTCTGTTCCTGTGTGTCCAACTTATCTGGTTACAGCTACATGTCTGTTCGTCCACCCGTTGTAAAGCGCTGCGGAATTTGATGGCGCTATATAAATGGCATAATAATAATAATAATAATTCACTATACAGGATTATTCGCTATACAGGGTTATCTGCTATACCTGGTTATTCGCTATACCCAGTTATTCGTATACAGGATTATTCGCTGTACAGGATTATTTGCTGTACAGAGTTTTTCGCTATACAGGGTTAGTCACTATACCTAGTTATTTGCTATACAGGATTATTTGTTATACCCGGTTATTCACTATATATGGTTATTCTCTATATAGGGTTATCTGCTATACCCGGTTATTCGCTATACCCGGTTATTCGTTATACAGGATTGTTCGCTATACAGGGTTATTCATTATACAAGGTTAATCACTATACCCAGTTATTCACTATACAGGGTTATTCACTATACAGGGTTATTCTCTATATACGGTTATTCTCTATACAGGGTTATTCTCTATACCCGGTTATTCGCTATACAGGATAATTCGCTATACAGGGTTATTCTCTATACCCGGTTATTCACTATACAGGATTAGTCACTATACAGGGCTATTCACTATACAGGGTTATTCTCTTTACCCGGTTATTCGCTACACAGGGTTATTCGCTATACAGGGTTATTTCAATTGAAGGCCAAATAACTGGACTGGAAGCTAAACTTGGAGCTGGTTTTCGAGTTTGACTATTTTGCTCATCAACTAAAATTTCACTTTCCCAACAATACTTAGTAGTTACTAACCCTCGCAGTAATCTTTACATGCCTGGAGCTGAGGCATACAGAGCAATGTACGGTAAAGGCCTAAATGTAGAATAAACTGTTGGAATCTTCACTATCAAGGTTATACTGGCAATTCTCAATGACAAATTATTAGTCACTTGGCTGAAATGGGAAGAATCTAGAACCAATTCTCCACAGTTTCCATTTTAGTGAATATGACCAATATGTTGTGTGATATATATGCAGTCTCACATATAATAATTCTATCTGCAGCCTCCGCTGGAGGGAACAGTGCCACGACCCAGAGCACTACCGAAACCACTTCTGACCAACTTGCAGGTGAGATATGAAATATCAATGTACAAAGTGTATCCATTATCAATGACATATAGACAGTGTTTCTGTACAATGTGTTCAGTATATGGATAATCCCCATCAGCAGTAAAACACAGCTACTCAGGGTAATACTGTATCTAATTCATTCAGCGGCAGACTGAGTATGACTCATTACCTCTGGCTTTTGAGGGCCAACACTTGTTTTGAAAATCATAAACTGGAAGTGGAGTTTAAAAAAACCCTCAAAATATATGTGGGTGGGACAAGTCAGGAGAAGCGCCAGCTCTGAACTGGCAGGTAAATTCACAGATACACTATATGATTATGGGCTTACTTTTGTAATAATCATTTCTGCTTTCTTACAGTTCCATACTGGGGTATTATCTTGATGGGATTAGTAGCAATTCTGGGAGTTGCCTTAATCTTGGGATTGCTGTTTGGAGTAAGTATTTGTCTTAAATAAATGACAGTTTTAAATATTTCTGAACCGAAATTGCTGAAGCCAATAACAGCAACCTGTAACCACTGATTTATGTTCAGCTGACAAATGTTAATTATGACTTTAATCATTAATAACTTGTACTAAGCATTACCCAATTCATTTTTCGAAACTTTAATACGTCCACGGCATTTATTTCAGTAACACTATCTCTATATTAAATTACCTTATTAACACATTAACAAATAACACATTCTTTCCAATAACAATATGTCTGATGGGCAGCTAAAATTATATCCTAGATATTTCTCATGTCTTAAAAGTCATACTAAGAAGTCTGGACACCATTTTCTATATAGTTCATCCGCCGCAACATTAACTGTCAGTGAGTTTCCCTAACACTTTTCTCCTAATGTCTTTCCCCTCCAGTTCTTGGCCTGTGCAAGGACCTCTGCCACCTACACTGTAGAGAGTTATCCTGCCTACTTTACACATTCAAGGTGGTGGAACCCTACACGTCTCTCCATGGTCCGAGACCCTGAGCATGGAATCCAGTCAAGACCAAACATTAGACGACTATCAAGCCAGTCAGAGAACTATGAACTTCATCAAAGAGCACAACAATCTGGACAGAGCCACAAATAATCCACATTGATTCACTAAGCGATCTTGGGATTTAAACTGGCATGGCAGCAAAGTTACTCTAAAAATGCTATTTACTACCAGGTGTAACTCTGCTGTTATGCCTATTATTAAACACTTCTCACTGGAGGAATCTCCGTAGTAAACTAGAGGAACCACAATGTCATTCTGTATTCACAAATGGCACTGAGGTTTCAAGGGCACATAAAGGTAATTTTTCTGGAGCTACACCTGGTCTCCCTAGAAAAGTGCACAAGTAAAAATAACTCTTTATATGCAGTGATCTTTCCCTGTAGCACTGAAAATACAATATAATAGTTATATAATCTACAGGATTGGCATACAGTCAGACTGAGATGACTGACTACCATACAATATAAAAAAAAATTAGCAAAAAAGTGAGAACCTCCGGAACGCTCAGAAAAAAGCAATATAGGTCTAGTGGGCTCTTTTCTTTCTCCACCCCATGCGCTGCGGAGAGTAAATACATTAAAAAAGTACCCAGGAGATTCTCAGTCTCACGTCTTATAGACCTTGGCATGTCTTCTTTGTGATTTGTACTGATTATCTTATAAAGTGTTGCTGGTTGCAGCTATAATTGACATGTTTAAGGCTGCTTTTTTCCCTAGATTTGTTTACTGAGCTTAGTTATTAGCCGTCTAGCCGTTACAGTGAATATCACAAATCTTTAAACTGATTTCCAAGTGTGAGTGAATTCAGCCTATAGAATAAGTGTGAATCTCCTGCACTCTGATTTATTGTATTATTTTAAAGATGCGGAAACTTCCTAGAAAAACAAGGCTAGACTGGCGGTAACTATACAGAAACCTAGCCATGTTTAGGAACATTCCAACCAAGGTTTAATTGACGAAGCACTCGCATGTTCAGTGGGGCTGGGACTCACATAACTGCGAATTTGCAATATATAAGCTTTTAATTTAATATTTTTGTAAAAGCTATTAAAATGATTTAATATTTTGAAAAATACAGTTGTATTTTAATATTCTGACATACTTTTTGGCATAGTTATATATTTTTTATATATTTTGACAAAAAATAATTTTAAAACTTTATCCAAAGATATTAAATCAGTTGAAAAGCTTATCCAAGAATATTAAATCAAAGGCATAGTTTACACTATTTATTTTATTTAATAATCTTTGGATAGAAAGTGTTTAAATATCATGTATTAGTATTGCAAAATCCTTAAGAATCTATTTATTTATTGCAATAGTGTACTCATTAAACTACTAACTGTTGAGAATTGAAGAGAGAAATTCACATTTTAGCTGTAAATTACTGAAATGGAGAATGTTTCTGATCCATTTTTAAATTTTGTCTAAAATTAGCAATTTTTTTGTTACATCTAGACAGTTGCAGTTTTGTGAATAAAATAATAAAGTTACATATCTTATCTAACTAAAATAAGTACATGTGTGTATATATATATATATAAAAGATGTGTATGTATATATAGAGTACATTTTATCTGCATTATACGTATTCTTACAACGCAGCCAGTATTGATGTATATTTATATTGTAAAATGTTATTATTGCTTTGGACTGACACTATTTAATTTATTCTTGTTATATTATAAAATAAACATTTTTGAAAAAACCCCAAACCGAATTTATTTAATTTGCAGTTATTTGAATGGTGTGTATGTGTGATTTGCAAGGGTCATCCATAACAAAAACAAAATCACTATTACCAATTATATATCATTGCTTTTTTCTCATTAGAATAGAAATTGAAATATAGTACAATATAATTATTTACCAGAGCTCAAGTTCTGGTCCTAACCTGGCTATGAAACCGTATTCTCATTTAGAGCTCTTAGGATTCTCTGCATTGTACATAGGGACTGTGTCATTTTCATGTTCCCTCTCGCATACCACACAGGTATCTAATATGTGCAGTTGTCTTGAAAATAAAATAAAGGAAAGGAGCAAAAAGTAGTGAGGGTGTTTTGGAAGAATCATGGCCTAGATCAAGGTGACAGTAGCCTCTGGTAATTGCCTTAGACATTTGGGTGTCTGTTTTTAGATAGGTAACTGTCTTCATAGTGGACCTTATGATCCCATATAATTTTACATTCTCCTACCATCTTGGGAATCTACATTCCCCAAAATATACTGTAACTTGGCTCCCTGTACCCCGGCTGGGTACCTCCACCAGGACCGCTTCCTTGCTGGAACAGGGGACAAAGCGCAGCAGTTCTGCCCACGGTCACGTGGCTTGACCAGGGCCGTCTTTAATAACGAATGGACCCTGGGCAAGTGTTTGCTTGGGCCCCTGGGCCCTGCCGCTCTCGCCCCTCACTCCCTGGTATGCAATCACGGCATCCATCCCAACGCAGTGGCGGTACTAAAGTAGAATGAATTTTATTGGGACCCCAATTGCAAGGTTGGACTAAAGGTAGAACCCCATCTGTCGTGCAACTCCAACAATGCTTTGACAGCTGGGACTCTACCAATTTCCCATGCTTGCAGGGTTGTATTTAGCACTGAGCCATGTTTGTATGTTTGAATGTAAGCATGTGTTTGTATGGAGTATGTTTGTGTGAATGTGTTTGTATGTGGTACTGGAGTTTGAATGCAAGTGTGCATTTATGTGTAGTGTTTGTTTTTGAATGTAGGAGTGTGCTTGTATGTAGTGTTGACGTTTCAATGCAGGAGTGTGTTTTATATGTAGTGTTGAAGTTTGAATGGAGGGGTGTATTTGTATTTAAAGTTGCGGCTCAGATGCACAGGTACACACTCTGACGCACAAGCAGATACACAGATACATACACTGACTACATACAGATAAACAGGCACATACACTGACAGACATACTGACACAGGTACATATATTGACACACACAGACACATACACTGGTAGACGTACTGACAGACATACTGACACAGGCACATATACAGACATACTGACACACAGACACATATACCGACATACTGACACACAGACACATATACCGACATACTGACACACACACACAGACACATACACTGATCAACATACTGACACACATACACTGACAGAAATACTGACACCCACACACTGACAGAAATACTGACACCCACACACTGACAGATATACTGACACCCACATACACTGAGAAATACTGACACACACACACAGGCACATACACTGACACACACAGACTGATATACTGACACACACACACACAGACATACTGGCACACAGACAGATATACTGACACATGCATACACATGCACTAACAGACATACTGGCGCACTGACAGACATACTGACACACACATACTGACACACACAGATATACACACACACATATATACTGACACACAGACAGACAGACATACTGACACACACACACAGACATACTGACACACACACAGACAGGCATACTGACATGCACAGACAGACTGACACACACAGACATACTGAAACACACACACACAGATATACTGACACACAGACAGACATACATACTGACAAAAACACACACAGACATACTGACACACAGACAGACATACATACTGACAAAAACACACACAGACATACTGACACACAGACAGACATACTGACACACAGACACAGGCACATACACTGACACACACAGACTGATATACTGACACACACACACAGACATACTGGCACACAGACAGATATACTGACACATGCATACACATGCACTAACAGACATACTGACGCACTGACAGACATACTGACACACACAGATATACACACACACATATATACTGACGACAGACAGACATACTGCCAGACATACTGACACACACACACAGACATACTACACACACACACAGACAGGCATACTGACATGCACAGACAGACTGACACACACACACAGACATACTGAAACACACACACACAGATATACTGACACACAGACAGACATACATACTGACAAAAACACACACAGACATACTGACACACAGACAGACATACATACTGACAAAAACACACACAGACATACTGACACACAGACAGACATACTGACAAAAACACACACAGACATACTGACACACAGACAGACATACTGACACACAGACACTAACACACATACACTAACACACAAACACACACTAACACACATACACTAACACACAAACACATAAACACCCTTTTTTTTTTTAAATGTAATCCCCCCAGCCTCCTTACCTTTTAGAGTGCTGGGGGGATTCCCTGGGGTCCAGTGGTGCTGCTGACCCCGGCGGGCGGGTGGCCGGTCGGGCAGGAAGGCGGGCGCGCGAGGGAGCACTCACTGCTTCCTCTTCAGCTCCCTCACGCGCCGCGTAGGGATGCCGGCACCGGAAGATGACGTCATCTTCCGGCTCCGGCATCAGTGCGGTGCGCGAGGGAGCTGAAGAGGAAGCAGTGAGTGCTCCCTCGCGCGCCCGCCTTCCTGCCCGACCGGCCACCCGCCCGCCGGGGTCAGCAGGGCCAGCCTCGGGGGGCCCTGGGGTGGCCGCCTCCTGGGCCCCCCCAGGGGAAGAGGCTGGCCCTGTGGCTACATACCAGGGTCGCAGCCGCGACCCTGGTATGTACGTCACTGCCCTAAGTGCATGGGCCACCCGGTGGGACGGGAAAAAAATTAATTGATGAGGGCAGCGGGGCCCACGGGGCAGGTGCCTCGGGCCCCCCAAGAGAAACTGGGCCCGGGGCAGCTGCCCCGTTTGCCCCGCGTTAAAGACGGCCCTGGGCTTGACTGGGGTCCTGGAACCACTTCATCCTAGAGCCGAATGGGGAATTCGCTCTAGACACCTCCAGGCACTGGATGACACTCAGTCCTGGGAGCTCTAGTCCTAACAAGGATTTTCCCCGCTGAATCCTCCATGCTGGAACAAGCTGGAACAGTGAGTTGACCTTTCCTTTCCCAGTAACCAGATGACACATAGTACTGGGAGTACAAGCTGGAATATGTTTATTGGCAGCCACAACTGGCCTTATATTCAGGTCCCCATGCAAGGGGCTCTCCCCCTTGGACCTGAGAGTAGACTACAGTAAAAACATACACACGATTACATTGGCTCTCAGGTCCAGGAAACTCCCATACAAAATATTGAGGCACAGTTATCTATTCTCATACGTTTTGTAAATGTGTACCTAAATATGGTGGTGGTGGTGGTGGGTGTGTGTGGTGGGGGGGGGGACAGGTGTGTGCGTGTGTATGTATGGACCCAGTTTGAAAGACAATGTTCAGGTCAGTGTATGAGAGAGAATGAGAATTAAAGTTGGTGAAGTTTAATGTTATACTTTATGAAATCTTTTACATACTATTCAACAGGTGAACCCAGAAACCCCTAGCCTTTTTGAACCAGAAATGGTGAACTTGTGCATATAGAGTGTGTGTTAATACTGACTTTCTTGTCTTGGGTGTTTACCATTGTTTAGCCACACTTATTAAGAGTCATCATTGTTAATAAGCGAGTCATAGTTGATTACTCAGCCCAGATTTGACACTGCAATGTCCTTCCCTTCTCTACAGTTAATGCAGTGGAAGACACGGTATTGTCACGTAACTTGCACTAAAATAACTCATAACTCAGTAGGTGAAAGGACACATATCTTTGCCATCCTATGTTGCCCAATTTATGGGGTAGGCTCTAGAAACTAGACCCTTTCCATGCTGACCGTTGCTTAGCATGTTAAACACAAGAGAAGAAAAAGAAAAACATAAAACTAAACTAGCAATATAAGGCTGAATCTCTTTCTTTTTTTTTTCTAATAATTTATTTTATTTTAGTTCAACATGTACACATAATTTCCATTTACATTATAAGTCACCACTTAATTAATAATAGGTATTATATACAATTATTCATATTGCTCATCTTTTTACAGTAGATAATCAAACTCATTCTACTTTTAAACAGGAATGTGACTGCACATACTTGACATAAACAACATGATAACATATGCCGCCAAAAGACTACAACCGTACATAAAAAAATCTCCTTCCTTTTGAATCTGTGTGTGATCTACAAAAAAATCATTATTATTCAATCCTATGCTTAAACATGCTCCTACTCTTTCTACTTTATGAACATTTGGGTGTTGACTAACTATAGCAGCATTGTACCACGAACTACAAAACAAGACAAGATATCTCACAGTGCGTTGCTCCATCCTCCTTGGGGATTACAGTGGACCCTCTATATCATTACTCCTCATTAGATAAAAATGATTTAGTGAAATAAACCAACAAAAAAAAAATAGTTTCTCAGGGCATTTACGTAGCTAAACTCTCCATTCTTATTCTCCAAAAATTGCTTATTTCCCTAATGTTTATTGACTGATACCCTAGAGCCTCCATTGTTAGTTGATACCGGACTTGTGAATACCGTTGGACCTGCATAAAATTTTCACAACTCTTCCAGCTCCTAGTTATTATTATTTTTACTGCCGCCACAAAATGCACATAAATAAAACTATCTTTGAAATTGAGTGATTGTAAGCTAAGGTGGGACATGCAATTATGTGGACCTCTAGGAATGCCTCTCTCTTTCACATACTCTAATGCCTCGAGGCCATATACCAGAGCTTTTTCACCTTATCGCACTCCCACCAAATATGCCCGAAAGTCCCTTCCATCTCACTGCATCTCCAACAAGTTGAAGAGTTGGAGGTGTAAATTTTTGACATTCTAGTAGGGACCAAATACCAACAATTCATCAATTTAAAAAGTACCTCCAATATACTCAAACAGTGAATAACTTTGCCAGATTGTATTAATACTTGATCCCAGTCTATTTTAAAGATCTGTATATTAAGCTCTTCCTCCCACTTCTGTATGTTTAGGTTAATGGTTGGTGCTCCAATCTGAAGAAGTGCACTTCTAGCTTTTGAAGCTATTTGAATCACTTTCCCATTATTTAGAAGTGCCTCTAGTTTTTCTAAACCCACTGTGGGTTGAACTAACAAAAAATGTTTGATAAATCCCCTGATCCTTAGGTAATTGAACCACTCCTTCCTAGGTAACGGAAATTCTTGTATCAGTGTCTCAAAAGGCTTAATCTTATCCCCTATAGTTAACTGGTTAATGTAGTTGATACCTTTCCCTGTCCATGTTGTCGTATCTATATCCCTCATCCGTACCTTTATAACTCTAAAATGAAAATTTCCTAAGATTTTATTACCAATTCCGCTATTAGTTCTCATCCTGTCCCATTCCGACAAGATTGATTTCAAACAGTTATTTAGGGAACACGCTTTATTAATTCTCTCATCTCGTTTGGTCATCAATATCAATTAGTGCAGGTTTTCCATTTCGGACATCTCCTTTTCTAATTGGTACCACCCCTCTTCCTCAACTTAAGAGTTGTGTTTTATATATATGGAAAATCATATTAGCTAGATAAGTGAGGTTCACGTTTGGGAAGTTTATACCCCCGTCCCTACTCTTTTGCATCAGTAGTTTTTTGTTCACTCTTGGTCTTTTACCCTTCCACATGAAGTTGGTTATATCTCGTTGTATTATATCCAACCATGGTTGGGGCATTCTTAGTGGAATCATGCGAAAGAGATAGGACTATTTTGGGAGTAGATACGAATTAACCAAGTTAATTCTTCCCCACCATGAAAGTTCGACCTGTTTTCATTTTTTTTAAAGACTCATGGGTTGATCTAAATGTGTTAAAATTTGTTTGCATCGTGTCTGTTAAATCATCAGTAATTATTATTCCCAAGTATGATAATTGTTTTTTTTCCCAATTAAAATTATAACGTTCCCTTATATAAAGTCTAATATCCCTTGGAGTATTAATAGCTAAGAAGGTTGATTTATTTACATTTATTTTATAGTTTGACACTGAACTGTTATTGTTCATTTCTTCCATTAAGGCCTCCAAAGATTCGACAAGATCGGTTACAGTTAAAAATAGGTCATCACCATACAAATTGAGTTTAAATTCTTTGTCCTTATACCTAAAACCTTGTATTCGTAAATTATTTCTGATATTAATAGCAAGGATTTCCATTGTCATAATATAAAGAATAGGCGACAAGAGGCAACTTTGCCTTGTATAATTATTTAATGTGAACCATTCTGCGCATATATTAGGAGCCTCTGTTCTTGCCGTTAGACCCTTGTATAACGCTAGGATTGCATTAAGCATCCATCCACCTATGCCAAATTTTTCTAGCGTTTTCCTTAAAAAAAACAGCCGACCCTGTCGAAAAGCCTTTTCTGCATCGACCTCCAATAAAAATAATGGCTTTTTGCATCTTCGAGCTACATCTATTAGATCAAGTAACCTTCTGGAGTTATCAACAGAGCCCCTCCCTGGTACAAACCCAATTTGATCATTATTTATGATGTCAGACAGAACCCCCTTTAATCCTTGGGCCAATACTGATGAAAAGATCTTTACATCTGTATTAATTAAGGAAATAGGTCTGTAATTTTCCACTTTCAATGTGTCCTTATTTTGCTTAGGAATTGGGAGAATGTTTGCACTCATTAAAAATATTAATTAGATGCGAGACTATTTGGTTTTTAATCGATTTATAAAATAAATTCAAAAAGCCATCTGGGCCTGGAGTCTTGTCTGATTTTAAATGACCTTTTACCTCCTCCACTTCTTGGACCGTAATGGGGGTATTTAGGGGGTTGCTTTGATCTAATGAAATACTGGGTGTAACAGTTTTAGCGAAATATCCCTCTTCCATTGCAAATGTGGAAGGAAGGCTGTAAAGATCTCCGTAATACTTAGTAAATCTCTCTCCTATCTTTTTGGGATCCAGATATTCTCCTTCATCATCAGCTATTTTCACTAGTTTACTTGATCCGATTGTGTCTCTTAATCTTTTTGTCAGAATCCTATCTGCTCTGTTCCCTTTGTAATAGAATTTAGATTTAAGTTTATTCATATTCTTCACATTTTTGTTCTAAGAGAAAATTATTAATTTGATTTTGAGCAGCTTTCAAAGCGTCTGCATTTTCTCTAGAAGGGGGTCTGTTTAACCTTGATTGACGCTTTATATAGTTCTGCTTGCATCCCATACAAAGTTTTGTTGTTCACTGCTTTATACCTTGCTTGAATACTAATTATATTTCCTCTCATGGTGGATTTAAAGGCACACCAGTTGTTTATACATGAGGTATCCTTCGTGTAGTTTTCAGAAAAAAAAACTCTGATTTGTTTATCAAACAATTCTAGGTTGGCTCTTGTCAGGGTTTCTTTGCTGTTTTAAACAGCACCCCTTCCTTTTTCAGTGTCTGAGGTTTCAGCTGTAATTAACGATCAGCTCCTTCAGCATGTTGCCACGGTTACTCACCTGAGAATAGTAATCAACCCTGCTGCTAATCAGTGCTGCCTATTTAAGCAGCAAATCCCAGAACCTCCTTGCTCTTGCGTGGTTTCCTGTCCCCCAGAAGTCTCCTTGTTCCTGTGTTTCCTATTTGCTCCTGGTTCCTGACTCCGGCCTTGTTCCTGACTCCGCTGCTCTCTGTTCTCCTGATCCTGGCTCGTCTGACTACCCGCTCTGGTGACTGACCCCTGCTTGCCTCCTGGACTTTGCTTTTGGTTTTTTCTTTGTTATTTATTAAATAAAGGTGTTTTTGCATCTAGATCTGTCTCTGTCTGGTTCCTGGTTCCTGACAGCTCTATACTTTAATAGATTATCATCGATGTGCCTAGTATCTCGACTTGTCCTGGCCCATTGATTTTTCGTCTCCCACATATTGATACTGTGGTCTGACCAGGTGTTGTGGAGAATCTTAATATATTTAATATTTGTTAAAGCAATTGCATTTCCCCAAACCATGTCTATCCAGAAATAAGACAACTGTACTCTAGAAAAGAATGTATACTCCAGCAAATCAGGATTACATGTTCTCCATAGATCAAAGAAATCATAATTAATCATATTTCTCTTAATAGATTTTGCCAGCTTATCTATTCTTTTATGGGATGATGATATTGAGGTGAACTTTTTGTCTAATTCTGGTTTTCCGGCTATTAAGCTATTTTCCTTCTTTTCTTGCCATATAATCCTGAGACATTTAGGGAATCACACCTCTCGCCCTTAATATAGACAGCTGCTGGATAAATCCTCTGCGCCATGTTCTTGTGTAAAATTATAAATCCGAAAATATCTGTAATTCCTTAAATCTTTCTTCCAAGACAGGTTTATTTTTTAGTGACTGCATAATCCTATTTTTGAAATAAAAGGATTGCAATTTAACTATTACGTCTCTTGGTAAAGATTCTGCTATACTTCGAGGTCTTGGAAGCCTATGGACTATTTCTAATTCAGAATCTTTTAATCCTGTTTCAGATAGCAGCAACTCAAAATAACCCATTAGAAATTTTTCCAGCATTGTATCGATGACATTTTCAGGGATATTTCGGATTCTGATATTAGATCTCCTAGAGCGATCTTCCATATCATTTAATTTTCCTTCTAGTTGATCCACCTTCAGCTGCAAATCTCACATAGTCATCTGAATTTGATTGTATTTTATTTCAGTTTGTAATATCTTTGATTCTATTGATCCTTGTTTTTCTTGCAAACTCCTTAATTCCTGCTTTACTTCTGTCGACCCTTTCTGGATTCCTCTTTTATATTCTTTAGAAGTTTATCTAAGTAATCTGTTAGGATCTCTTCAGTTAGAGGTTTATTTACTTGATCTTCTTGAGGGCGGTTGGATTTGGGTTTAGTGGGGGATAGAGTATCCTGAGTTTCAAAAGACGCTTGGGATTTATTTTGGGAAGAGGAAAAATACCCTGACAGTCTTTTCTCTGGTATGTTGTCTTTTTTTCTTTTTTTCTCTTGTCTTCTTGTGGTTTTTTGGATGTCATAGTGTCAGATTGCTTTTTCGTTATTAACTGTATTCTAACCTCTTCCACCTTTTTCTCCCTTTTTTAACCTGTCCTCTTGTTCCTCACCCTACTAAATACAGTTTGTAACGGCACCCCCAGGCATAAAAGGGTTAAACCGCCGTTTAGTAGATCTTCCCTTCCAGAGACACAGGCACAGCTACTGCAGAACATCAATCCGCCGAGCAGGAACCCATATGAATGCTGTAAACAGCCGAATAGGAAAAACCATACGAAAGGTTTACACTCCTAGCAGTCAAACTGGAACAGCATACAATAAATCCCCAAGAACGAGACAAAGCTCTGTGTTGAGGGTCAAGCAGTGAACAGGCAGAGCTGTGAGTTTATTGTTCTTATGTACACATTCTTACACATTAGTACCACCCACAGGGTTTTGGAACACAACCAATAAACACATACAATACACTCAGACACTCCCACACAAAATCCTCCCCTCTGCCTGTGATACAATTACCTTACACAATGGGTAATGTAATTATAACAGCCAGAAAAATACAGTTTTTCCACATTATTCATAACTTGAAAAGTATGCATCATATTCACATAAATCATAAATTAGTCCAGTGGTTCAAAAGATAGATCGAAGTCCTTTGTGACCAAAGGAAGCATGGCTTTTCTGCCCAAAACCAGTTCCACAGAGTCTTCTATCCTGGAGATAATTGGGAAGTAATCCAATTATCTCCAAGGACAGAGGCAAAACTCCATTGAACACATGGTAGCAAAAGACAATAAAATACATAAAAACATATAACTGTGCAGCCATTGCACAAAACAGGTACATTCAACATATCCCCAGATAGCTCAGATCTGAGCGCACATTATTACTGAATGGCGTGGAGCCAAAGTCTTTCATTATACGAATGGGCTCCATGGCATAGCTATCTGGGGTATCACCGCTCAAACAGGGCAAGCACCGAATGACCCAGCTTTTGTGTCTTCACAGGGGATAATCAAGCGTTTCAACATGGGGCCAGAGTCCAAATGTAACAAGCGAGCAACCAGGCTTCTCCAATGCAATGTGGCGAGATTGGTCTCGTCACACAGTTATTACTGTTATTGCTTCACATATGAAATATCAGTACCCACGGGAGATTAGGAGATATTGGTAGTCTAATAATGCGTGTAAAAGACCTTCCAACCTAGAGACATACAGCTATTTACAGATTTGCAGCTGTTTGCAGATTATAGCCTATTAGTCCTTTATCCAAGAATATGGATTTTATCTGGCATTTAAGTTATTGCACTTTTGGCCGTCTATAGCCTTTCTCCTATCGAGATATAAAAAGTGTATTTATCTTTTGCAGTTACAGGTGTCTCTCCACTTCCCCCTGACTTTCTCTCCAAACTCTAGTAATGCCCCTCTTGTCCTCTTCTGCCGTCCTCTCCCGTCCTCTGACTATCTGCTGTTTACAACCTCCGTTGTATCACAGCCGTGTTTGGGGTGGACAGAGCTCTGAGAAGTTCCGAAGCACAGTATTGCCTACTAAAGTGTTTTTGCAGGATGTAATAGAGATATAGGTAAAATTATAACATATTTAGAAGGAGCAGAATGATTTAAAATGTATTTTTCTTTCTCTTTTTGCCACCGTTTAATACACTAATATATGTTGATGGTTCTCTCTCCATGGTGATGCGTCCTTTGTTTTGAGAAGGACGGTTGTGGTTCGGGATGCTGACATGTGTCATGTCTGGCTTTTTAATGTGAGTTTTAAATTATTCTTTCACTATAAATACTTGTTATTGTGTGTTTTGCTCAGCTGAAACATTGCTTGCTGTGATACAAAATAAAGCCTTTTAAGGACTAAGTGCTGTGTATTTGGACTATTGTCTTTTTTCCTTTATTCAAAACGTGTCACAGGAAGCTTCCTAGCTCAGGGGTAGGAAACCTTGGGCACTCCAGATGTTGTGGACTACATCTCCCATCATCTTCTTACAGCATTAATGCTGATGAAGTATCAAGAGAGACTTAGTCCATACCATCTGTAGTGCTGATGGTTGCCTATCTCGGTCCTAGATTGTCAGCTCACAGTACCTAATGCCAGTATGTTTACATAAATGCATGAATTTATTTATTTATTTATAAAATATTTAACTAGGAAGGATACATTGAGATTTCTCTTTTTTTCAAGTATGTCCTGGGCCCACAATAGGATACAATATAATAATACCCCAAAATACACATATATATAAATTTAACCTAGAACATGTAAGACATATATTCAACCATGACATGTGCATTCTGTGCTGAGGTATATTGCCACAGATCTCTTAAAAGATTTTATATTGAATGAAGATTTGACTGTGTCCCTGAAGTTATTCCATAATCGCGGTGCTCAGTAGGAAAAGGAGGATCGAGCCACTTTATTTTTGTATTGTGGTATGCTAAATACCGTGCTCGTACTGGATCGGAGGTAATCGGAGTCGGGAACAGCCAGGAACAGCCAGGGAGAACGGTAGAACGAGTTATACTACACCGTGAGTTTATTAAGTTACATACACTACACCCCCATATTCAAATATAATATCTTAGGCCTTTTAGTCCAAACTTCTTTGTTGCTAGACTATGATAATTAATAATGGCACTCAATACATTTTCATTAGGTAGAAAAACTGCATAGTCTATACAGTTATTAATGGAGCAGCGGAGAGAGACACCCCCTTGTTTCCCTCCCTTGTTTTACAAGTGATTTGAAGGACATGCACCCTCTTACCCCAACACAGACACGTCTGATGCCAAGTTACACTGTTTCTAACAATCCCTCACAGGAAATGAAAACTATCAAACTAAGAATATTTAGACAATTTAGTTGGTAAGATTTGCATTCTCACTCTTTTTTGCTTTATCTGTCACCAATCCTCTCTTTCCGAGCGTTTCTCCCTCCCATTTGATCTATACTGAGACATACACACCAATGACATCTCCGTGTTTGACTGCACACTGGACATGTGTAATTCGTTTCGGGCCGAATATAAATTTGGATGAATTTCGGGCAATTAAGACATTCGGGTACTTCCGAATGTCCAAATAGCCGAAGTGCCGAATTGCCGAAGTGCCGAATTACCGAGGTCCCGGTGTTCCGAAATTACCGAATTTCCGATGTGTCGAAGTGCTGAAGTTCCGAAGTTCCGAAGTTGCCGAAGTTCCGAAGCACAGTATTGCCTAAGTACTAATATACTTACCCAGTGGAAGAAGAAGAATGTTACACTGTATACAATTTTAAATACAAAGTATACAAACATAGCCAGGATTCAGCTGTAAGCATTTGCAACACTTACATCAATAAAATAACATACATTCATATAAAATTTAAGTTACTTAGCCTGTCAATGTAATGACAGGAATGAATGAGTAGATAACTCCCTAATTCCCACAGTATTAGGGAGCTATCTACTAAAAGGCTGAAAGACTTGAATTGTTTTTTCAGCCAAATTTACTAATACTAAGTAAAGATTACTTAGTATTTGTAAATTATGGCCCTACTCGCTATACCGCTTGTAGGGGCATGTCTATTAACCTAACCTATTGCCCCCCCCGGTCCCCACCTTTGAACGGTGGGTGGGGGCCCTAAAGTAAAGTAATGGGGGGCACCTAAAGTCCTCCCCCTTGGCCCCCACCCCTGAGCGGTGGGTGGGGGCCCTAAATACTAATTAGGGGGGGACCTAATGTCCTCCCTCTGGCCCCCACCCCTGAGTGGTGGGCGCCCTAAATACTAATTGGGGGGAATCTAATGTCCTCCCCCTGGCCCCCAATCCTGAGCGGTGGGTGGAGTCCTAAATTAGAATGAGGGGGAGGACCTAATGCCCTACCCCTGGCTCCCACCCCTGAGCGGTGGGTAGGGGCCCTAAAATACTAATTAAGGGGGGGCCCCCACCCCTGAACGCTGTGTTATTTGACTCATAACTCTCTGATTGGTGGATTAAGTAACCAATCAGAGAGTTATGAGTCAAATTACTTTCCCATGCTGGGTAAAATGACACAGAGCACTCTGATTGGTGGATTTCAAACCTACCAATCAGAGTGCTGTGACAGGTAAATGTAGAGACTTATAGAGAAAAATGCAAACTCTTTCACTATATGACTCTGTGATATTATAATTTCCCCAATAAAGTATAAAACACCAAGTGCCTTTAGTGAATGAAAAATATGAGTAACTTCCCTCTGAGTTGTAGATATAAACCCGAAGATCTCCTCAAATCTTCCACAAATACAGAAATACAAATATGGGTCAATCCAACTATAGAGAAATAAAAGATAACATAGTGCAACTCCGTATGATACTTTTATAATAGTGGTATGTGCCAAATGGGTCACTCACACTTTAACTGTATGAATAAGGCGTATCAAAATTCCATGTGGCTCTCAGGCAATTTTCTTATTCCAATGTGAGATCTTCCAGATCTCCTCAAATCTATATAGAAAAATAGAATTCATCCAGAATGAAAAGTAGAAAGATGTGCACAAAGTAAAAAGACATTTATTACTTACACATAGGTAAGGATCAATCAGCATAAAAATTAATTAAAACTGTCCACCATCTGTCCAAAACGTTTCCTCGCACTCCAGGGACTTCCTCAGGGACTTTACAGCAGTAATGACAGGTATGACAATGAATAACCCCCTTAAATACACCCCATAATTCAATTTAAGTCCATTCATGTGTTTCTCCGATGAGATTCAGCTGCTCCCAGTCAGATTGCAATTACTTCCTGCGTTCCGGACATCAGACGTGCGTTCCACTTGCGTTCCATTTGCGTTCCACAAGATTCTTTCAATAATGCTGTTTCTTACGTTCCATATTCGGTCCATCATAATGGGTCTGTTTGAAATTGGTGTATTATATATAATACAGGCATGGGGGGGGGATAAAAACATATAAAAAAAGTTTTTAAGCACACTTTCTCTTTATGTTAATTACTTTTCTACTTATATTCATACAATATGAATGCATTCTCTATGTAACATTATTAACATATATAAAGTATAATAGAGTCTCTGCAAGCAACCACATACAAACTATGAAGAAATTCCCTTACTATTTAAAGGGGTATATTTTATATTTTCAAATCTTCAAATACATAAACATATATTCCATATATTATCATTCTTTTATATTTATATGACTATAGTTTAATATAGTATCAAAAACATTTCATACAGTTAAAATGTAGAGACTTAGCTGTCAGTCTCTTCATTTACCTGTCAGAGCACTCTGATTGGATGGCTTAAACCCACAAATCAGAGTGCTCTGAACCTAATTGCAGGGAGGGGCAAGGCTTTATAAGTCTTCCCCCACCCTGCAGAGCTCAGTCTGCGCAGAGCCCTCGCCGGGTGAAGATGGATTTTTTTTTAATTGCGTCGGTTATTATGGATTTTTATTTGGCCTTTTTGGGGGCTGAAAAAAGAAGATTTTAGAAGAAAGAAAATATCAAATGGTAAGTTTTATTTTTTTTACAGGTACTTAGTTAGAGGTCCCCCTCCTCATTATTTTTAGGGTGATGGGGTAGGTAGGGAGTTAATTTTTTTTTGGGTGGGGAGATGGTGTCTAGGGGTTTGGGGACCCCTAGTTACCTGGGGGGTTAACATTTTTTTTTAGGGCCCCGACCCGACCCTCAGGGGTGGGGGCCGGGGGGGAGGACAATAGACAATAGGCCCCCCCTTATTAGTATTAAGGGCCCCCACCCACCGCTCGGTGCTGGGGGCCAGGGGGAGGACATTAGGTCCCCCCCTTATTTTACTGTACGGCCCCCACACACCGCTCAGGGGTGGGGGCCGGAGGGAGGACATTAGGTTCCCCCCCCTTATTCCAATTTAGGGCCCCCACCCGCCGCTCAAGGGTGGGGCCAGGGGGGAGGACATTAGGTCCCCCCCCTTATAAGTATTTAGGGCCTCCACCCACCGTTTAGGTATGGGGGCCAGGGGGGAGAACAATAGGTCCCCCTCCCATCATTTTACTTTAGGGCCCCCACCCGCCGCTCAGAGGTGGGGGCCAGCAGGGCAATAGGTTCTGATTTTATTTTTTTAGGTCTTTCAGCCTTTTGGTAGATAATTCTCTAATACCGTGGGAATTAGGGAGTTATCTACTAAGCGGCTGAAAGAGAAATCCCGAAGTGCCGAAGTCCCGGAATTCCGAAATGCCGAAGTTGCAGAATTTCCGAAGTTTCGAAGTCCCGAATTGCGAAAGTCCCGAATTTCAGAATGCCGAACCGAACCGTAAATTTTCCCCATGCACATGCCTAATAAATATACAGGCAAACCTAAGGGAATGAATAAAGTAAAATAATACCTAAAGAAAAGGGTTAAGTAACCCTCTAGTAAAAAATAAACAAACAGGGTAAGGGAATGAAAGTACTCACAATAGTGAAAATAATTGCAATTGTAATAGGAAAATGTAGGAACTGTCCGGCCGCCACTATAAATAAACCCCAACTCAGATTCCTGGCAGTTGGAGTCAGAGCAGCAGCCAGACAGATGAATGAAGGAAAAAATAGCCTGATAGCGCCGCGCAGGGGATAAAGATCATCAAAGACGTCCCTAAACCCCAGGTAATGGTAATCTTGGGGCCAGGGAGGTCAGAGGGGAAAGTAATTATCAAAGAATATACAATAAAGCGTATAACTGAAGCAAATAAAGTAAATGAAGTAACTAAATATATTTATAAATATGAAAATATTATAATTAAAATGTAATAACTATAATAACTAGAAAAGCTAAAATTTCTGGGAAAATTGTGGGAAGTGTTCTTGCCTCCACCAGTAGTCTACAACTAGGGATCGAACAATTATCGGTTTTACCAATATTATCAGCCGATATTCGGTATTTTCGGCAATATCAGTATCGGCCACTAAGGATAACGATATTGCCGATATTGATAGAGTTAGAAATGCATTTCAACTTTTATTTATATAGTTATTTATTTAATTGCAACTTTGTTGCCCAAAGTGCTTCACAGTTACATTAAAACATACATTTATAAAAACATTAGCAGGTGTGCACTTGCTGCTCCAACCTGGCACAGGTCAGAGTATTTTGGCGGTTGCCATCTTCAAACAGTCGTATTTTAAAAACTATACATCCTACAGTGAAGAGCTTTATATTGTGAGAATCACAAGACCGAGACCTACATTATACATGTATGTCTCTGAAATATTAAAAATGAAGGCACAGTCGCAGTTTAGAAATTGCCCTTCAAATTTGAGCTGGCTAGAGTGGAGTTTCAATGAATGTCAATGGACGACGTGAGTTGCAAACAAATGGTCATATTGTGAAAACTATCAGGACTATGGCTTAGCCGTAGACATGTTTAGTAGCAGCAGGGATAGCTGAACGTTTTGATATAAGATTTGTGTAGGTAGGCTTGAAAATGAGGGTGTGGCGGCAATTTATAAATCATGTCCTGATTTTTCAGATTTTGCCAGCTCCCACTCTAGTGTTGAACATTTTGCTATTCATTCCTATGGGACCAATTTCGCCACAAGAACGACGATATTTCCACAAAGTAATAGCAATCCGATCGGGAACAATCTGCACGTTTTGGTAAATTTTTGTCTATGTAGTGTAAAAACTGTGGGAGGAGTTAGGGTGGTAAATTTGGCTATAATAAGAATAATAATATATATGTGAGATAACATTAAGTGGTCTTGCTATGCAAGAACACTTAATAAGTATATTAACCAGTAATGATATGAATAAAAGGAAAAGATCTCACAGTTAAGAACCGTGGGACTCAGTGTCACTTAACTGAGGGAGCAGCAAAGAAAGAGGAAGTAATATACTGGATGTGGCGGGATTGCCTAATCTGTGAATTGCCTTGTTTCTTTTGCGTGTGCATGTGCCTATTAGGATGTGTGTGTCCCTTCTTTCCTATTCCTTTCTCCATAATTTTGCCTGTAAAAACCCTGCACTACACCTTTTGACCGACCAGGGGAGCTCCGGTGCACCCCGGCACCTCAGTTAGAACATTTACTTAGAATGTTCACACCGCGCTAACGAGGTGTGAAAACCACAAACTGCAAGGGAACGATAGGTGTGTGCTTCCCTTGGGTGGCTGCTGGTTTAGCCCAAAATGGACCAACAAGCAATACATACCAGAGCTATGTCATATAGCTCTGGAAATTGTGAGTCTTAAATTGGCAATTCATGCACTTTAAACTGTTTTAAAAGATTTCACACATTTGCACTTTATGTCTTCATTTAAAGGGATATACGCTTGATTGAAGTTGCTCAGGAGAGAACATTGAGCTAAGTGTATACAAAGAGGCATGGAATGTTTCTGACACTACATATATAGCGCTCCTCTATTTTTTATAAAAGACTACAACTGTGACCTACAGTGTGAGCATAACCATCTATATCTTATGGCTACCTGAAATCAGACCTATATTTTATCTCTCTTATTGAACTCCTGTACAGTAGTGATGGTGGAATCTTTCTAAGGAGGCACTGTCCTAATACAGAGGCACTGACAGTAGGATGGATATAGAGATTATATAGAGCTGAGTATGAGACATATTTTGTTTTGCACTGCTCCAAAGTAGCTCACCTAATAATAGATCATTTTATGAGCTTTATTCATTGAATCAGTGATCAGATATAGATATGTATGTATGTGATGGGCTGATTTTTAAGTCTGAATCTTCCCTAACTCTCTCACATCAAGTGTTAGGCAGATCCCTTGTGATTCCAACTGAATGCCTGTTCATTTGACATAAAATGGCTTACAGCACCACTCAAAACACCTACAGCAATTTAGCTTGCTCTGTGCTTTATGTGTGAAGAGTGTGATTTTTTTCTAAAATAACTGGGTTACACCTCCCTGGCTGTCAATCAGACAAAAAGTCCTGTTACTTCCTGGTTGTTTAGCTCAGTGGAAGTAAACTCAAGAGGCAGCAATTGCCCATAGCACCTGCTTTCTCATTGAGCTACATCTGGAAGTCTTTGATTGGACAGCCACAGAAAGTCTGGGTGGTGATAGAAAGGGAGGGCTTGCAATGGCTGCAGACAAACCATTTTTATGTATACCCACAATGAAAAATATGCATGAATAATTGCATCTTTGATTTTGTTACGGTATATCTACTAAATTGTGATTTATTTTACTTATTTCTTTGTATGTGGCCAGTGGAGTGTCCCATTAAGCTATGCACCTCACTCGCGCGGTGCTTTTCCCATTGCACCCTTTTATATGCTCTCATTTTCTGCCTTTCTCCATTTTTTTCTTAGCTGCATGTCTACTTCAAGAAATTCACATTTTTATCAATTTATGATAATAATAATAATGATAATAGCCAAATGTTGCCACATTTCAGAACGAATGAATTATTCTCTTACTGTGTCACGTACCTGGCCTCTTTCCCATTCCCTCGTGTGTATGTGCCGAATATGTTTCTTTATTGTACCCTATGCAATATGTCTGACATCTTTGGTTCATTTAGGCCTGTTTTGTTTTTTTTCATTCCATTCGTGTGCCATACGAAATCTATACAACGCCAAAGGAGTAGGAGTATAGATTAAAAAGGGGTAGCATACAGATATGAAGAAAATACAACCTGTGTATTACAGGGAGTGATCTTGAAGGAATCTAGAGAATATAAAAAAAATCAGAAAATAGTGAAGTATGCAGAGAAAATTGTGACTCAATCCCGGAGGTAGAGAACTTACAAAAGCCACTGATGATCTGCGCGTATCTCCCCTTTCTTTCGGGGTATCTTAGGAGGGTGCTTGTCTCTCTTTGAAAGAATCCTGTGAGGCAAGCAAGGGTGCTCTTGATATGCCAGACCCTCAAAAGGGGGAAAAAAGACATATAGAGCAGTATTGTTAAAAGAAAATACAATTTATTGCACTGATTGCACTTACATTCAAACTGCAGTCAGCCAGCATATCTCCTCTAGCAAGTGGAACTGTGTGAAAAAGTCCGTAGATACAGCATGTGGAGTGGCAATCGGATAACAGCAGAAAGAAATATGCATAAAATAAAATATCAACAAAAGAGATAAAAACTGGAAACAAACGTCCAGGTCCCCAATCCAACGTGTTTCGTCATAAGTAGACTTCTTCAGGGATATAGGATAAATCAGGGAAACTTCTTCCTTATATATTCATAAATGGAGGTGGTACTTAATTTGTCCACAAAGTTTTTTACTTCCGGGTTTCGTCTGAGCTCGTCTTTCATTGGATAGACACGGTGACATCTGCATTCATGACGCGAACGTTTAGTACTTCCGCATTCCACCCTGGAACGCATACATTGACGTCTACAATAGCATTGTAGACATGCGGGATGTCCGCGTTCCACCTTGGAACGCATATCGGAGCAGACGAAAATTAGCCAGGGGCCGAGCGCTCCAAGGTGGAACGTCTAATACTATTACTTAAAAAGCATAAAAAGAAGGGAAAAGCTGGACCTAGAATATCCGGTCCATATATTTTCCCTACACATACAGTCAAAAAACAATGATAAATATTATACAACCAAATTAATATGAGCATGTTCACAGGATCAAAATAAAGTTATATATGTACATCATATGAATGAAAAAAAAAAGACAAATAATATATTTTAAACTGTCTTTATAAAAATTAAAAATTGATTCCAAAACATATTAATTCCCAAAAATAATAATAATACCAAAAACCTCCTGATCCTATGGACCTACCCATGTACAGATAAACAAAAAAACATGTAATTTGTTTTGGTATATTTTTTCATTTTAATCATGTGCCATATGCCTTAGCTGTTCCTTCCTTATAAAATGTAATGTAATTACAGTTTTAAATTGTTGCTGCCTGTTGGCTCCAATTAATGTTTCCTCGAATTACAAAGATATGTATCATCACATGACCTGCAATTAGATGTGTGGAATACATTTTACATTTGACAAAGTGAAAATATTCCAGGTATTTTTTTTGGCGTGAGTCCTAAGGAATGTAATTATTAATTAATTGTTATATTTAGAATCTTTGTCTGGGCAAATCTTTTCATTGGGGTTTGATTATTGCGGCAAAATACTGAGAAGACAAAAATAAAAAGTAAAAACTAGTCCGAATTTTCTGTATGATGTGGTAATGGTCACAAGGCATTTGTTGTGTGATACAAAACTCTGTCATTTTTGGAGGAATTGGCATCCCAGAATTAATAAGATACCAATAAACAAATCTTCTTATTCAAATAAATCAATTACAAGTTCTAAATCTTAAAAGCAAAGAATGGTATAACACAGAACAAGAATTGATTCAGGTTGATAAACTACAGTTCATTTTGTAATACAGACAGACAGAACTAAAGAATATTCTGCATGAATGTAAATCAAAAATAGTAAAGAAAATGATTAAGGAATGGATTCAATTTAGAGGGACAAATCTAATACAGGACAAAAGTATTAGGTGTACACCTTTAGAAATGGTAACACAATATGATTAATATAAAACTGCAGAAACGTCTCCAAGGACAAAATCTGAGAATCTCAAATCTATCCCAGGCCTCTAAATTTAAAGACCTAGATGTATTAGAACAGGAGTACGGATGTGCACCGAAATATAATTTCTCTGTATTAAGAATGAAATACTAAGTTCTCATTTATGTGAATTCCCAGACAAGATCAACAAAAACAAATAAAAAGATAATCAGATCCTCGTATGATTTTATGGAAAATTAGTCTTCTAAAATAAAACTTAAAGCCTCGGAGACGTGGAGCAGGGGATTATTTATTTTACTAAATATAAAACAATGGTGGAACAGTGGGACTCAAATAGTGAAAATAACTCACTGTCTCTCTATGCAGAAACTATAAAAATGTACACAGATGGCACTATACACCTGGGATACTTCACAAATGTAAAGCTAAAGATAATTCTCAAAGTAAAAACGAGGTAAGTCAGTCCATACGTGGTGCTCCTGTGAGAGAATTAAGAGTGGACAGTCAAAAGTATTTGGTGTGATTATAGATTTAACTGAGACAATAATCCCAGCACAGCCCGAAATAGCTTTATTTCATCTGAATTTGGGCAGTTTGTCTTTTTACAAGAAATCTTTAATTGCTCAGATATTTATGGCTTCTAAATTGATAATTGCAAAAGAATGGAAAAGCGAAGAGGAATTAGCATGTTCTCAGATAAAAAATCAGATACATCAGCTTTGTCTGATGGAAAAAGGGATATTCTAGAAAATGTATCCTGCAAATATTTTCAAATAGTTTTAAGTAGAAGGATAAGCGGGTCTCCAAGCCAAATCGCCACAATGTTATAATATTTGAAGATGGGAATTAATTGACAAGGAACAAATCAACAATGCCTAAAAAATCTTTGTTGTGATCCTTTTTTTTAATTGGATTTCATTTTATAGTCGTGTACTCTAATTTATTTGCATCAGTGATTGTAATGTCTTATTATGGAAAAATAAACATTCCTAAAAAAAAAAACCCTTAAAAAAACACCTAATTCTATCAGTGAGAAAATAATTATTCGATGGCCACACATCTAATGGCTAGACTACAACAATAACTAATTATTAAAACACCTGATATGATTTAGACACCTTTGTCTTCATGTTCCTGCCCTACCTACATGTCTGTCCATCTGTTTATCCACAAATCTGTCTGTTTGTCCAATGGTTTTCCAACTATCAGTCTACTTGTCCTCTTGTATACCTGTCTTCAGTGTGTCTGTCTGTCCTCCCACCTGTTTGCCTGTCTGACCTCATGTCTGATCTTCCATCAGTCTGTCAAAAATAAAATGTATGGTCCTGAGAAATAAATGTCCAATCGAATTCTCATCCTGCCTTAGTCAATTTTAATCTCCACTGAGAAGTTTCATTTTCAAGATGAAAGCAGTCTGTGTTGGTGTAGAAATGCAAGCATTGCTCAGAAACCATACCATGAATAGCGTGGCTTTGTAAAGAATGGAATATCTTTCTTTAAGGAAGGAATTATTGTAACGGCACCCTCAGCATAAAAGGGTTAAACCACCGTTTAGAAGATCTTCCCCTTCCAGAGATACAGGCACAGCTACTGCAGAACACAAAACTCCTGAACCGCATATAAGGGAATGCTCCAAACTCCCGAACTGCATACAAAATAGCACTCCAAACTCCCGAACTGGAACCTCACGAATAGCTGCTAGCAGACGAATAGGAAAAGCATCCAAGCGGCTTACACTCCTAGCAATCAGTCTCTAACAGCATACAGTAAATCCCCCAAGAACGAGACAGAGTTCCATGTTGAGGGTCAAGCAGTGGTCCAAAAGATAGACCTTTGTGACCAAATGAAGCATGGCTTTTCTGCCCAAAACCAGTTCCACAGAGTCTACTATCCCGGAGATAATTGGGAAGTAATCCAATTATCTCCAAAGACAGATGCAAAACTCCATTGAACACATGGCAGCAAAAGACAATAAAATACATAAAATACACAAGGTTACATTTGTTACATAAAATACAGACATGCAACATATCCCCAGATAGCTTAGGTCTGAGTGCACATTATTACTGAATGGCTCTCAGACCACACACATACAGTTCAATTGCCATGGAGCCAAAGTCTTTTATTACACGAATAGGCTCCATGGCATAGCTATCTGGGTTAAATGTTAATTCAGTAAATCCGAGAATCTACCGAACGCCAGAGCAGAAATACATGAATAGACCTTTCTGCATACAAAAATAAAGTATTTAAATGCCGGTCCAAAGTCAAAAGGCAGCAGGCAGGCAACCAGGCTCCTCCAATGCACAGTGGCGAGATTGGTCTCATCACAATTATATCTAAACTGAAAATATTAACATAAACAAGATAAAGGGGAGCAGTGTCTGTACAGCTGGGGCCCCCGGATTGGAAAACGTGCAGCAGTTTAGAATTTGCTATATTACACAATGAAAGATGTCTTAATTACAAGATATTCACTGAAAAGAAAGAGTTTTCTTTGAGAATAGTTTTATGACAGTTAATGAAGCTGTTAGTTATTTTATGTGCTTCCTAATGCTTTATTGACTGAGCTCGTAAAAGCAGAACGTGTGACACATTTATCACTGCTATAAACCTGTGCTCTGTGCAGAAAGCTCCCGAGGAAACCTGTAAATGTTTCTAATAGTTTTCTATTATGGCTTGACATCAAGCAATCATTATGGATGTGTTGGTTTATATAATGATATTTTAGTGGGTTTAAATAAGGATATAATTATGTATAATAGATACAGAGAAATCAGGAAAACCAGAGGAACACATCGTAACAACAGGAGCAGATCAGTATGTTTCATGGGTTACTCCAAGCACCCAGACCACTTAGTGATTTGATGTGTTCATGGTGGCTGGAGTCTGTATGTGAAGCCAGAACAGGAGTCACAGGCAGGCTATCATCAATTCTCTGTAAAATAGTGTCTAACACCAGCGTGAACACAGCATGCTGGACCCAGACAGCTCTACCGACCCTTTTCTCCCTCCCCTGAGGGGGTTGATGTCAGCAGATAAGGACTGGGCTGAGGAAGACCTTGGCCTCAGTATTGGAGAGCAAGGTCGGTTTAGAATTTATTTCTTCATTTACTTTTGATTGAGGTTCTTCCTCACCTCAGGCTTCTAACTTCACTCTGTGCCAGACCTTTATGTGTCAACAATGTGCTTTGTCTTTACCGAGAGGGTAGTGGATGCATGGAATAGCCTTCCAGCTGAAGTGGTAGAGGTTAACATAGTAAAGGAGTTTAAGCATGCGTGGGATAGGCATAAGGTTATCCTAACTATAAGATAAGGCCAGGGACTAATGAAAATTGGGCAGACTAGATGGGACGAATAGTTCTTATCTGCCGTCACATTATTATAATTATTATTATTATTATTATTATGTTATTATGTCATTATTTATGTTTCACATTCTATGTTTCTATGAATAAAATGCAGAGCAATGGATTTCTAACTTTTTTAGTTCACTGACATATGGGCTGGTTTCCAATGTTGTCACCAGCCTCCGCTCACAAATTAGCTTGTCGCCACTTGTTAGTGAGTAGTGGTTGTTTCCTGACTGCTAAATGTACCCAATTCTAACAGGGAGCTATTGACTGCCACTATAGGTAACGGCTCGCCTAGATTATAAAGTAAGCCGCCACCTTCCGACTGTCAGTTACAGAACATCAAGTATTTGGGCTTTTAAAACTAAGTTGATAGGAGTAGCTATGACTAGCTGTGTGATCACAGTTATTTTGAAGGCTTTGTCATGTCTCCTGTCATGATTTATATTTTGTCCACAATCATTGTTTTTAACTCACTTACACCTTTACAAAATTACAAAATAGAGGTAAATAAGGGCTAAAGGGGAAGGGTTCCATCTTGGAGGGTTTACGAAATGCTACACAATAAAGCCAGGTAGAGGGTTCAGCCACAGTGATACTAACCAGATAATATTTACTATAGATATTATTTACTGGATTACACTAAATTGTATTGTGGGTTTTTTTTTATATACCGGGCAAAAGGGACATATTGTCACTATGTACGCATATACTGTATACAACAAGAACCTATAATGTGTTTAAATAGCCAACTAAACTTTATGATATTAACCAATCTGATAAACTCCAACCTTTCCACCAATGGTTATAGATACATTTATTAAAAAGTACTTTTAGCTTCTGATGGCAGTTCTTAGGAGACTAAATTTGGAAAAATGCAAACAGGTTCCTTAGAAGCCAATAAGCATATCAACTAATATTTCAGAACCAGTCTCATATTTTAAATAATATATGCCACATGAATGGAATATATTTACCCTATTTTCTTTAAAAAAACATTAAAGACTATCAAATGAATGAAAAAATACATTATGCACAATTACATAATTACATAATTATTTTTGGTTTACAAGCAGGTATCCAATATTAACTATGATATCCTCAAACATCCCCAAATAATAATTAAAAAAAAAATAGTTTTTACTGTATAGAGCCATTTCCTCTGCTATAGGTGAAATGTCCTTTGTTCTAGTCTAAAGGGGTGACCTCTTGCCTTTTATTAATGAACATATTACCAGAGAGCTGTTTATACTGGGCCTTTATATATTTGCATCATGTTATCAAATCCCCTCTAAGTCACCTTTTATCTAAAGTACACACATTAATTTTTTTTTTGCCAGTTTTCTTTACTCAAGTCTTCCATTCCGTTAATTAATTTTACAACCCACTTTTGGCTTTTTCTAGCCCTATAAAATCCTTGTGTAACAGAAGTGCCTTAATCATTGCCATTCATTCAAGGTGGGATCTTTGTCATTGATTTAGAAGCATGCTACTTTTTTTGTCCTAAATACGCTGAACAATAGTCTCTATACACAATATTATTACTTAATTTAATTGTATGACTTAGCTGACAGATTTTTATGTCGGTATCCTCAAACACTTGGCATGTAATCAATATTCAATATTATGCACAAGATGGAACTTAATAATAACATGTATAGAGTTGGTTAACATGCATGATTAATGTATTTCTCTAATTAAATTGTCGTTCAAAAATGAGTCATGTTATTAGGGTGGAAACATGCTCATGTTAAAGGAACAGGTGCAGTGAATTGGAGTTACTAAATCACATTTGAGAGAAACCCTGCATTTTAGAGAATAATTTTTTTTTAAAAAATCCAATGTTTTCTTATTTCTAATCTAGAAAAATTACCCAGAAGTTGATATTTTGTAACAAAAAGTATTTAGAAGTGAATAGTTGCATTTCTTTTCTTAAATTGACTGAATGAGTTAAAGGAGCACTCCAATGCCCAAATTTAACCCCTTCCTGATGGGAAATTTTCCATCAAGCTTGTCCTTGCGGTAACCCCTTAGTGACCAGGCCATTTTTCTATTTTCTTGCCGTTAATGACCAGGGCTCTTTTTACATTTCTGCTGTGTTTTTGTTTAGCTTTAATTTTCCTTTTACTCATTTACTGTACCCACATATATTATATACCATTTTTCTCGCCATTAAATGGTCTTTCTAAAGAAATAATTATGTTCATCATATCACATAATTTAATAGAAAAAAAGTAAAATATGATGAAAAATGAAAAAAAACACAGCTGGCCATCATGCACCCATGCCCCATTTAGGACATTTTTGAAGCCAGCCAATGTACAGTGATACCACCCATGTATAGGTGTGTCAGGTTCTCTGGGGGCTAAAATACCTTATTTGGAGGATGCGCATTCCAGTTTTCCAACTTAGAATTTTCACAGCTGGCCATCATGCACCAATGTCCCATATGGGACATTTGTGAAGCTGGCCAATGTAATTTATCCCCAACAAACCACATGTTTTTGAAAAGTAGACACCCTAGGGTATTTCAAATGGTGGCATTTTAACACTTTCCATGCACTAATTCTACCGCCAGTCTCTGTCAGATGTTTGGGTAGTCATTTTTTGTTTTATTTTTCACACACATTCTACTTTACTGTTACTGCCAAAGAACACCCCAATATGTGTTCAGTAACATCTCCTGAGTACAGTGATACCACCCTTTTTTGTGAGTTGGGGGGTGCAAAGCCAAACATCTGACATGTGTTTTTTAAACTTTACATATGTTCTTTGCCTATCTTCTTTTTGGGTACCTTTACAGATATCCCAATTTATTTTCTTGTCATGAGCGTGCATATATTTGAAAAGTTGACACCCCACGGTATTGTATATGGAGTGTTTTGATGCCTTTGATGCAATCGTTTTAGTCAAAAAATTGGAGAAAGTGTGTGGTGGTAGTTGTTCAATTTTCATTTTTACACACACATGGAAACATAGAATGTGACGGCAGATAAGAGCCATTCGGCCCATTTAGTCTGCCCATTTTTCAAAATACTTTCATTAATCCCTGGCCTTATCTTATAGTTAGGATAGTCTTATGCCTTATGCCCATCCCACGCATGCTTAAACTCCTTTACTGTGTTAACCTCTACCACTTCAGCTGGAAGGCTATTCCATGCATTCACTACCCTCTCAGTAAAGTAATACTTCCTGATATTATTTAAACCTTAAACCTAAATTAAACCTTTGCTCCTATAATTTAAGACTCTTGTTGTGGTAGTTTTTCTTCTTTTAAATATGATCTCCTCCTTTACTGTGTTGATTCCCTTTATGTATTTAAATGTTTCTATCATATCCCCCCATCTTATCCCGCAAGTTTTATCCCGCAATCCATGAATCAGTTTAGTAGCCCTTCTCTGAACTATCTCTAAAGTATCAATATTCTTCTCCAGTACTGCGTACAATACTCCAAGTGAGGTCTCATCAGTGTTCTGTACAATGGCATGAGCACTTCCCTCTTTCTACTGCTAATACTGCTCCATATACAATCAAGCATTCTGCTAGCATTTCCAGCTGCTCTATTACATTGTCTGCCTACATTTAAGTCATCAGAAATAATCACCCCTAAATCCCTTTCTTCAGATGTTATCTTGCACTTATCTACATTAAATGTCAGTTGCCTCAACTCTGACCATTTTTCTAGTTTACCTAAATCATTTGCCATTTGGCTTATCCCTCCTGGAACATCAACCTTGTTACATATCTTAGTATTATTAGCAAAAAGACATACCTTACCATCAAGACCTTCTGCAATATCACTAATAAAAATATTAAAGAGAATGGATCCAAGTACAGATCCCTGAGGTACCCCACTGGTGACAAGCCCAAGCTTCGAATATACTCCATTAACTACAACCCTCTGTTGCCTGTCACTCACCCACTGCCTTACCCATTCAACAATATTAGAATCAGTGGCGTACATACCGGGGTCGCAGGGGTCGCAGGGGTCGACCCGGTATTGCAGGGACATTCATCGAAAAAGTTGCCACCACGAAAAATGGTTGGTAACTATCCCAAGAGGTCAGTTAACACCAATCAGAAGAAACTGCACAAGGGATGCAGATTATAAGGAACAGGCTTAACATCTGAAAAACAAATTTATAATAAAAAAAATCTGAACTAACATTGCTTGAAAAAGAAATTAGAGAAATTGGAAAAAAGAATAGAAAAGATCTAATGACACCCAAACCCCCAAAAAGCTTCCAAAAAGATCATTTCTTTCATCACACAATACAATACACAGCATTGTAAAATAAAAAAAGATTTTAAATAGACATTGGGACATCTTATGTAAGGACCCCATATTAGGTAAAGTACTTCCAAAAAAGGCACCTATTATTTTTAAAAAATGTGAAAAACATACTGGCACCAAGCTATGCACTAAAAATTCCAAAGAAGGGTACAACACTAAACATTCATGGCTTCAATCCATGTAATTCTTGCAGAGGCTGTAGAAATCAAAGATATATACAAAATAAATATTTTATCAGTTCAACCACCAAAGAAAAATTTAAAGTTAAGTCTAATTTTAATTGCAACACCACAAATGTTGTGTATATGTTACAATGCCCATGTGGGAAACAGTACGTGGGAAGAACGTGTAGAAAACTTAAAGAGAGAATTTTGGAACACCAAAATAACATTAAAAAAAATCATTGGGGGTGGGGCCTGACCACTAAGTGAGCAGGATGCTGGCTGAGTGAGCTCCTCTGATAATCCTGTGATAAAAGCAGATGAAGCACAAAGTTCTCACTTGAACAGCTGAATTTGACCCTTGATTGAAGGGACCAGCTGTGACACCCTACTGGACTGACCGACAAGCTCTGCTCAGCTTCTTTGGGGGCCCGAAGCTTACTGCGGCCTGCTACCACAACAGGGGTGGGAGACGCAGCCGATCTCCTACCTATTAGCGACCAGACAGTGGTTTGAGCCACCTTACCCCCCTTCAGACCGGCATGGGGTTATCCCGGTCTCCGCTGCGGCTGCATACACTGACCCAATAAGTCAGCTCAGTAGCAACCCTGAACTGAGACCTAGCCCTGCAAGATGGCAGACGCACGTGGACTGGCTCTACAGAGCAACCTACACCCGACCAGCTTACCTCTCCACCACATGGCGACATTGGATGAAATCCTTGAGTGCTTCTGGGCTAAACTTGAAGCCTGCACCAGATTACCACCATCAGCTGCCCAATCGGCACAGGAGGCTCAGAGAAATCAGGGAGAGGAGCTAGAAAAGCCTTTACAGGGCAAGAAGACTCCCCATGCAGCAGTGAATACGAGAGCACGCCCACAGGGACAGAGAAAGAACAGGGCCACAGCTCCGGCGCAAGGCCCCTACAGGCGAAAGACCACAAAACACCATAGTCGGCGACACAGACAGAGGGCTTCCTGCCGCTTCCTCCACCGGAAGAAATCAGACACCCTGTTGCCACAACCCTGGGAAAAAAGCCGGGAACGCTCGACCTGGCCCAACACCCGCTACAGGGGACCGATAGTGGCCATTGCACACCCACTGACTACCCCTCAGCATTCCAGCAAACCGCTGAAACTACACCTCCACACCAAGTCTCCATCTCAAGCCTCCAGGGTGGACATTGACTGACACAAGCGGACGGCCACGGGGACTTGCATTACCTAGCGCTGCCTAGCTGCATAACCCAAGGTCCGGACCCCCGACGGTCATTGTTGAAATATTTTAAATTTCACTTGTTAAAGCCTGTAGCCCTTGCACCCATAAATTTAAGACTCCCTCATTTAAAATAATGGACAGCACCAATGGTCACTTTGTTACTGGACATTAGTCAATAGGGAGTTCAACAAAACTGCTTACATCAACCATCCTGGTTCTGCGCCCAGCGGTACATTTACATATTTTAGGCATGCACTCCATCAAGCAGTGGTGTACATACCAGGGCCCCTGCGACCCGGTGTGTACCCACTGTGGCCAGCCACCTCAGGGCCCCCCGAGGCTGAACCCTGCTGTCGCCCCACGGCCGGTCCTGCGGGCGCGCGAGGGAGCACTCTCCCCTGATGTCATCTTCCAGCGTGTACGCCACTGCCATCAAGCATGACATCTTAAATCACCAGCATAGCATATTGTACCTCCATGTATACAGTGAGATATATCCTGCACTTACTGCTAGTCCTACACATCAAGATGCACATCATAACGTACGCCCTTTAACTTCAATGATCCCACGCAGACCACAAATGAAGCCTTACTTAATGTACCATTATGGCTGTTGTTTTCTGATGCACCAACCACCGGGGCTACTAATTTACCTACGATACCTACTCTGTTTATGTTTTTCAGCCATACTATTTTAACCTACTCATGTAACCTATATAAAATGGCTGCTTGGTTTACTCGCAATTGCTGTGTTATGTTTAACTGTTTAACTAGCTACAATACCTTAAATATAAAAATCTGTGCTAATCCCTCAAATGATGCAAAGTAATGTCTCTAACAGTTTTCAATGCTACTCAACATGTATCATTAAATGTACTAGAACCCTTGCATTCGCTGTTGTGGCGATGCAGGATCCACTGCAATTTTATGCACAAGCAAAAATAAAGAATTAAAAAAAATAATCAATAATACACATAACAACAATTAATTGTAACAATTGTAATAAATTCAACTGGCAAAACTTCTCCTTTATGCGTATTGAACACGTCGACCCGTACTGGAGAGGAGGGAATTTAGTTAAGAAGCTCTCTCAGAGAGAAACTTTCTGGATAAACAAATTAAAAACACTACAACCACATGGATTGAATTTAGACATTGATTTATGGAGTTTTTTTGATGATTATAAAGTCTATCAAGACCATGTGAAAATATTGATTTTTGATTTTTTTCTATCATTTTTATTATATTTTTTGTAAAATAGGAGGAGGAAAAAAAAATATACAAAATAAAAATCAAAATTTTTTACCTTTAAAGTGGAATTGATGAGGTCAAGCGAATCCCTCTCATCTTGGATTACTATTGATCCAATTACTCATTGGAGTATAACACATCTCTGTAGCATGAAAGGGTTTGTCAATTCTAAATAGAAATATTTGTTTTTATTGTTTTTATTTTTTAAAATTTTTGGAAATGGGTTTGTAAATTAATAAACATGAATAAAGTCATATTAAATAGATCCTATCTCATTCCCTTTCTAAAAGTGTTTCCTACAAACCCGTGTATGCACCAGTTTAAATGGTGGACAGAATGCAATATTTGGGTATTATACATGTATGCACCAATCCAGAATGCAATATTTGGGTATCATACTTCGCTTTTGCACTTGACAGTTTTGGTTTCTGAGAGTTTTTTTCTTTCTTTTTTATTGTTTTGAGATTATTGAACAGAGATACATCCATTGGCATATATTCTTTGAGCGTAGATGTTTCTATGGTGATATATAAATACATTGAAATCTCGATAATATGGTATTTACATATATTTTATATCTCAATTATTTTTATGTTGAATAGTTGTAAGACGGTGCTATTATAATTGGGGTCCTTTAACATATATGTATTCATCGACTTGCCTTCTCTTAGCGCATATACCACTAAGATGTGACATGGGGTAATTTAAACTAAGATATAATTTCATTATTTATATACATGAGAAGACATATATGCGCTTAAAGGACCACTATAGGCACCCAGACCACTCCAGCTTAATGAAGTGGTCTGGGTGCCAGGTCCAGCTAGGGTTAACCCTTTTTTCTATAAACATAACAGTTTCAGAGAAACTATATGGTGGAAGTTAATGGCGAATTGGAAAATGTGTTGTAAGGCTAGCTAGGGGTTAATGTTAAAAAGTAAAAAAAATAAAAAAAATGTTTTAATAACATTTTAAAAAAGTTATAAAAATCCCACCCCCCTTTACCCAGTCGAAATAAAAATTAACTCCTTCCCTGTCAGTTGATCACTACCTACAGTGATCAAAATATAGATCACAGTATTGTACTGTGATCTAATTTTTTTTAACCCCTGCGGATTAACTTTTATTTAATTTTTAACCCTCAGGGATTCAATTTATTTAATTAATTAATTTAACTATTATATATTTTGCTAGCTGGGGTGGGTGGGAGTTATGGGAAAGTGGGGAATTTACTGTTAGTGCTGCTTACTGCTAGTTAGGGGTTAACGGTAAAAAAAAGTTAATCAAATTTTTTACAAGTGTACAAAAAGTTAAGAAAGTTTGAAAAAATTCATAAGTAAAAAAAGTTTAGAAATGAGTTTTAAAAAGTAAAAAAAAGTTTTAAAAGTTAAATAAATATATGTTTTCATAATATGCCTTTTGAAATACCCTGGGATGTCTTCTTTAAGAAATGGTACACCTTTATGGGGTAGTTGGATTATATAGCTAAAATGGGACATGGACACAGCGTTAAAATTTAAAGTTTGAAAAAAACTGAAATGGTTGTGCCTCAAATGTGCCCCTTCAATGTCCACATATATCTGGTAAAGGTACATATGGGGTTCTTGCTGTACTCAGCTGACATAGCTGAGCAACATATGAAGTATTATTCAGTTGTAGCACACATAAAGTTTGCAAAATATACTGTGCAAACTCACTTTCTGTGTCATAAAGGCATATAAAATGCTTATTACTACTACAAGTTAGGGGAAAAATGATCCCACGCTAAGGTTCAATATATGCCTTTTGAAATACCCTGGGATGTCTTCTTTAAGAAATGGTATGCCTTTATGGTGCAGTTGGAATATTTAGCCTGCTCAAGTGCTCCAAAGTGGGACACGGACCCATCAAAACCCGCCATGAAAATGTACACTTAAAAACCTGAACTTGTCACGTCTCTTTTATAGCACTGTAACTTTGCAAAATAGTGTCTAGGTCATACATTGGGCCTTTTGTTTTACTCAGAAGATGTAACTGAACATAATTTGGGATGTTTTATGACAGTGGTACATATCAAGTGCAAGAAATACTCAGCAAAATGCAGCATATATGTAAAAATTCAATTTTCCCCCCTCACCACAAACATTGACATAAATTGATGAAAAAAGTTAAGGCACAATATACACCATATAAGATACCCTGGGTGTCTGCTTTATCAAATTAAAACTCTTTGTGGGGTTATTTGAACAGTCACACTGCTGTAAAACCCTAAAATGAGACATCCTGTCAAATCCATCTACGAAAAGTCCAACTATAGAAACTGATACTCAGCAGATGTAGCTGAACACAATATGGGGTTCTGTGCATGAATAGCACACACCAGCTTTACGAAATGCACATTACAAAAACTTTATGTGTGTATATGCCAAAATAGAGAAAAAAAAAACACAATTTTATTCCAATATTTAGCAGAGATTGGCGATTAAATGTTTATGTAAAAAGTGTCAAACTAACCTTAGGTAAATAGCCTGTGATGTCTATAATATAAACATACTAACTTCTAAAATTGTTTCAAATTAGAATTTTATTTTAGTCCTTGTATTCTGTGACCTGTAACTTTCAAAATAAGCTGAAATCATGTACATATTTTATACTCTATAAATCAAGACACATAAATGAACTTATTTTGAATTACTTTTTCTAAGCTGGACATATTATGCACACACTATTGTTGCCAAAACTGTGAAAAACAATTGTGTTTTTTTTTGGCATTTTTTTATAATTAATGAAAATATATCTATGTATATGTGACATAAAATTAAAGCCCTGTTTGCCCTCTAAAAAACATTATACAATACTTTAATGTTTCCAAATTAAACAAACACAAACTGACGAACCAACTTAAGTTAACACTACTAGAACTCCAAAAACAAATTAAGCAAACAGAAGAAAAGATACAAAAAAATTAACAAATTGAGATTAAACACTTATTATCAAGGGATTAGAGCTAACAAGAACCTAACTAAAAAATTTAAAAAACTAAATACAATCAACAGGGTTGATAAGTTGGTCGATAACCAAATTATATACTCTTCTCCGGAAGAAATCAGACATTTCTTGAACAAATTCTATAGTAATTTGTATAATCTTGATATACCATCAGACAACCAAGAAATAAATGAATATCTAATAGATACAGAAACCCCAAGAATCTCTGGTTCCGACTCACTTAACTGAGTTTAAGCCAGATGAAGTGGAGAGAGAGATTGACAGATTGGAATTGATCAAGACCCCTGGTCCAAATGGATTTAGCAATCTCTTTTATAAAATTATGAAAAAATAAATAATACCACCTTTAACGGCTCTTTTTAACGGAATGGCTAAAAAAACAAAAATGCCAAAAGAGCTGTTATAAGCTAATATTCTCCCAATACTGAAACCCAATAAAGACCCAACAAATGTTAAAAATGATAGACCAATATAATTGATAAGCACAGATATGAAAATATATGCATCAATCTTAGCAAATAGAGTAAAACCATTTGTGGAGACAGTTGTCCATCTGGACCAGGTTTGATTTATTCTGGGCAGATCATCAGAGACCTGCACTAGAATAATCTTGTATATATTGGATAGTGTTGAGCGCCATGATATCCCCTTGCTGACCCTGTCATGAGATGCCAAAAAGGCTTTTGACAGGGTCAGCTGGGGATTTTTACACGCTGTATTGATTTCTTTCGGATTTAGAGGTTGGATTCACAATGCCATTACGGCTCTTTATTCCGAACTGACAGCAAGAACTGTAGAAGTAAATATTTGATCAACTTGGTTTAATCTACAAAATGGCACATGGCAGGGTTGCCCCTTATCTCCTCTTTTTTACATATTAACTCTTGAACCACTAGCTATAAATATTAGATCAAATAAAAAGATTAAGGGTTTTTTAACCAATAATTCAGAAGCAAAAATATCTCTCTATGCTGACGAAATATTACTAAGACTTACTTCCACAGAAACTTCACTAACTCAAGCTCTATATGAGATAAATCGTTATTCAAAAGTATCCAACTATAAATTAAACATAGCTAAATCAATTGCTGTAACCACCAAGGTTGATGACTATAATCTTAGTGTCTTAAGACATAAATATGATTTTATATGGTCTAAGAACATTTTTAACTATCTAGGTATCACAATTTCAACCCAAGTCAAAAATACAATGGAAATGTTCTAAACCTTATAAAATATACAAATGTAAAGTTTAAAGATTGCCGTCTATTAGAATCTTCTTGGTCCGGCAGGATTAACATAATCAACGCATTTATCATTCCCAAATGGTCGTATCTATTTAGGATGATCACCCTCCAGATCCCGGACAGTTGGTTAACCGTGATACAATCTAGATTCCAGTCTTTTATCTGGAAATCTAAAAAACCAACAAGGAGGTTGTGAACTATCCAGATATTAGAAATTGTTATTTTGCCAACATTATTGGGCATATATATAAACTGCAGATAGAAACATCCAAAAATGATATATGGTACACAGTAGAATCTGAGGTCGTCGGGACAGATAGATTAGAAATATATTTATGTCTCAAGAGTAATAAAAAGGTGACAGATGAACTAAGTAAACAATCACTAATTTTGTCACAAACTGTAAGGGCATGGAACACATTAAAAAAAAACGATTAAAAATATCTAACAAACTTGGTCCAAATTCCAATGGACTATTAAAGATATCCTCCAAGACGACCAAATACTACCCTTTGCTGACATTAGAACAAAAGTACATCTCCCTAATAAATAACTTTTTTCCTATTTGAGGATTAAAATTTTCCTGAATATAGCTTCACTGAAATCAATTTCAAAAATCAGTTTTCCTATTCAGGATATTTTTAACTATACTAAGGTTAAAAAAATTCTCTCTAAAGCCACCAACATGATACTTACCTCTGACCAACAATCTTTAAACATAACAGACAAATGGAAAAGCAATTTAAATATCGACATCACTGATGACGAATGGTGCTCCACTCTTAGAGGCATTCGTAAAAATGTTCATTGCTTGAACTTAATAGAGTGCCAATACAAGATTATGTATAAATGGTACCTGACTCCATATAGGTTATGTAGGATGTATCCAGGTCAGAATCCTCATTGCTGGAGGTGTGGCTGTCTCTATGGATCCCTTGTCCATATATGGTGGCATTGTAACCTAGTTAAACCCCTTTGGGGGTGGTCCTTTGAAATGCTTAAATCTTTATTTAACATCACGATTAAAAAAGGGCCTGATACAGCTTTACTGCATCTAAAATGGAATCTATCGTCTTCTCCATCCAAATGCCTTGTAACTCATTGTTTTTTAGCTGCCAAGATTGTAATAGCAAGACAATGGAAGTCGTATCACCCATTTCAGAAGAGACACCTAACTGATCAATTATTATTTAAACTTTGAATGGAAAAAGACCTACTGGTCTCTTCAACATATTCATTAAGAAAAACAATATCACTACATCAATTGGATTGAAATCATAGATGGAAACCGAATTAAATCGGATTCCTAAAGGGTACAGGATGAAATACAAATTTTTCAGATAGATAAATATAATCAAATCAACGTTTAATTATTACCACGACTGACCTTGATTTGACTTGGGCTTGCAATTCTGGCAGCTTTAAGATATATTTAAGATACATTTAATTAATCCCTAGGTTTTGTGTCCTATAATGGTTACGAAGACTTGACTCAAGCAAATATTATAAATTTAATTTTTATGTTTGTTTATGTTATTCTGTTTTTGTTTACTTGTACGTCATTATGACTTATGAACCCCTTAAGGACAGAAGCTTGTCTTTCACTTAATGACAACAGCATTTTTTTCATTTTTTGCTGTTTGCGTTCAACTGCAATTTGCATTTTCGTCATTAATGGGTTAAATGTATGTAAACAATTAAAAAATAAAAATTATTATAAAAAGAAATATGTGTTGGTGCAATAAATGACAGAGATGCAAATTGTGTTTGAACACAAATAGCAAAAAATGCAAAAATAGCTTGTATCCTTAAGGGTAAGACAAGCTTCTGAAGTTGTGTCCTTAAGGGGTTAAAAAAAAACACCCCAAAACAAACAAAAACAAAACAACAATAACATTGTTTAGAATATATACACCCATATAATTGCAATTGATTATACAATTTTTTCATTGGGGTTATATCTAAAAACAGCTAATAAAAGCTCCACACATCTTGTCTGTAGTATTTGCAAGCCCTCCCCTTCTAACCCCACCCAGACTTTCTGTGGCTGTCCAATCACAGACTTACCAATGCAGCTCAATGAGAAGTCTTAGCAAAGCAGGTGCTCTGGGCAATTGCTGCCTCTTGAGTTTATCTCCACTGAGCTAAACAAACCAGGAAGTAACATGACCTGTTGTCTGATTGACAGCCAGGAGAATGTAACCAGGTTAATATATAACAGTGCAAATTTATATTATATTTTGCATTTTTTATAAAATGAAATACTCTTCACACATAATGCATTTTAGCAAGCTGAAGTGCTTTAGTGGTCAGCAGTGTCCCTTTAACCAAATGTGGGCAATGCCCCAACCCCGACCTTTTCTTTACTGAAAGCTCTAAATGAGAGAACCAGTTGTTTGCTTACAAATGATATGCTTAGAGTATAGCATTGAAGCCAAATTGGATTACAGTTAAACGATAATGTTTTAATAGTGTGCAAAGCTTCATAGAAAAACATGTTATTAGAATGTTATAATCTTGGTTTTGTGACATGTTATGATTGATGTAACATTACATATTCACTTATTATGTGCTCACTGTTTATACTTCTATCTGTTGTTTTAATGTTTCAGATAGTGTTTATTTGTGTAATATGATATCATCATTGATATAATATGGTTTTTGCAGTAATGTAAATATTATTCCAGCCATTTGCATAATGTCTTACATGCATTGCTCTGCATAACTACAAACATAATGGAAATATACTGTACATTAAACCCATGCTATGAAAACATTAGGGAAATCCTATCTCATGTTTTTAAACAGAAATGAAAACACTCAGAAATGTTTCACACAGTAAAATAAACTCATTTAGGCTTTTTTTCCCACCAAACCATGAATTGTCAGGAAGTCTGTAGGCAATATCTAATCATAAATAGTCAAACTGGGTCATTTCTTTATGTCACTTGTTTACATTTTACTTTGGTAAAGGTTTGTGTGAAGAGCGTGTCTGTAGCGGAGATCCAGTATTCCACAGGTTATCGCCACTTAAGATCCCAGTAAGGCTCAGGAACAAGTAATTATAAATCCATAAAGCAAGGTTTCCAGCAGGTAAAATAATCCAGCAGTATCCCAACAGCAATCCCAATAACTGGACGACACACAGCATCAGGAGCAGAACTAAAGATTTATTCAGACAGTGGCCTTATAAAGCATGCTCCCATGCAAGGGAGGGATTTCCATTCATTAATACAGTAGCCAATCCTGTTCTGGTAACCTCCCACACATCCCCTCCTCTCAGCCTGCATCATAATCCCCATATCCAGGACACCAATTCCCCCCGTTTCTGGATGTACCCCTAAACCTATCCAAAAATCACCCAGATCAGACCAGGGGTTCGGGAAATTCATGGAGGGAATAAAATGACCGACCGCGCTGGAAGGAATAGCTGAATTGGGCTCCATGCGATGGGGCCCTGCAGTTGGTCCTGGAACAAGGGAATAAATCACACAAAAGCCTCTAGTTACAGAGACTGGGGAGGGTTCACCTGAATCCCCTTGTTCGGTTGTTTCTATCGACCGAACGAGGGGCAGTTCGGTAGTTTGGAACCGAACGGACCGGACTTGTGGAGGTCTCAGCGGTGTTCGCCTAGTCGAGTGTCCGATATGAGTTCCAGACACTCAACAGCAAAACACCGCTGTTCGGGAGTTTTAAAATGGCCGCCGCCACGTGTTTGTTTCCCTAATGGCGGCCACCCCCGAGAACAAAGGACTGCTACTCAGCTTGTTGCAATGGGTAATTGAAGGCACACTTCACACAGGGGAGGTCTGACTGTTCGGTAGTTTCATTCGAACAAACTAAGGGAATGAAACTACCGAACAATCAGACAAACACAATACATTTAACACATATAACTTTGCCATTTACACAAATGCAGTCAAAACCAATACAATTCCCAGGACAGCCCAGTGCCATCCGCTACAGTGTCCTCTTTCTTGAAAAACTTTCAACAGAAATCAGTACTCATGTAAATTAACTTTGTTACTCCCCCTGGCTGTCAATCAGGCAACCGGTCCTGTTACTTCGTGCTTTGGTGAGCTCAGTGGAACTAAACTCAAAAGGCAGCAATTGTCCAGAGCAACTGCCTTGCAAAGACTTCTCATTGAGCTGCAGTGGGAAGTCTGTGATTGGACAGCCGCAGACAGCATGGGCAGGGCTAGAAGGGGAGGGCTTACATTGTAAAACAGTAGGTTTAATTCTTTCAAACTCTCCCCTGGATTGTCAAAGAGAATGACAAACTTCCCAAAGATCTCTCCAACACTGTCAAGCAGAAAGAACACTTGGGGAAATGATATCCTATATTGGGCTGTGAAAAAAAAAATGTATTACGCATTCAGAAAATTCTGAAATTAAACAAAAATGAAATAAAAACTTGCAAATCAAACACTGGAAACATGTTCTTTGGATTTATGAAAAACTCTAAAGACAATGTGTCAGTTGTTTTAGGATAGCTCTGTAAAAATATAATGGTATACTCGTTAAACTATAAGTTAGTGAAAGCTGACAACGAACCTGCAACATTTACGGTAAAATAACAATTTGGAAATCTCCACTTTTCCAACTCTTTTCAGACTAAATTACCGTGTTCAAATGCCAGCTTACCAGAACCTGTGATTAGTGAATAGGTCCCTCTTATAGTGGAAAAATAATATCAAACAGATATCGGATTTTTTATATATTATTTATTATAGACTTGAAGATTTGTTTAATTCCAAACTGCAATTTCCAGAACTCCAAAACGAAACACACAGTGGACAAGCATGTTAGTAGAATTCCACCTGTATCATCGCAAAACTATAGATGATTGATGGGAATAAAAATGATTGGTTAATAGGGAAAAGCTGCTAAATCCTGATTTTATTCACAGATCAAATGAGAAGTAAACAAAAGTAGGAAAAAGGAGCAATAGTAAAAAAAAAATCTCTATTTATATATCGTATATAATATTAAATATCTCTATTTATATATCGTATATAATACTAAATAAATAGCTCTATTTATATTTTGTATATAATATTACATAAATATCTCTATTTATATATCGTATATAATATTAAATATCTCTATTTATATATTATATGTAATATTAAATAAATATCTCTATTTATATATCGTATATAATATTAAATAAATATCTCTTTATATATTGTATATAATATTACATAAATATCTCAATTTATATATCGTATATAATTTTAAATAAATATCTCTATTTATATATCATATATAATGTTAAATAAATATCTCAGTCAGTGATGTAAACGTTTTTGGAACCCTCTTGTATGTTATTACTAGGCAGTGAAACAAAGGGTGTGAAACTCTGTTCTACAATATCAAATGGCGTGATACACACCTTGCTGTGTGCGGTATATTATTAAGCATTGAAACAAACTTTTTAAAACTCTCATACATATCATTCACAAATGAAACATCTCCAAACAGTCAATAAGTGTGTAGAATATTGCATTTCATGGCTAATCATGGCAGCATCACTAGTGGGTAGCTCCGCCCCAATCAGGAACAGGACAGGAAAATATCAATTAATCTGGACCCAACTGGGGTATAAAAGGTCCCTCCTCCTTCCATCCCACGGTCTTTTTTCCTGTCCTTTCAGGACAAACAGGATACGTTTTTTTGGGCCACCTTCCCATGTGTACCATGGGCTTCCAGATGAAGTTCAGCCTCTCTTCATCTGCACAGGCAGGACTAACTGAGTTTGGTACAGATTAGCATCTGTACTATTTTATTGGAGAAATTAGATATAAAGTTCTATATTATGATGTGGGGTCAGCTGTTGCCTTAAAAATTCCCCTTATGGCATCAAACCTCCCTGATCTGAGGGCAGGGATTTTGGAGAAGCTAGGCTAAGTCTTCTGATTTATTGTTGTTTTTATTTATTCTTGGTTATCTTAATCCCTTATAACTAATTAGGGTATTGCATGTTAGCTCATTGTTTTATTCTATACTTGTGCCGATCATCTTCTTCTGTGACATGCTTGGTGTGAGAAGCAGAAGTTTTTCGTCCAATCCTGGGCTCTTCTGTGCTCGGATTTCCGGAGCAAGCGCAGTAGCGGCAGCGTCCGTCAGGCAATCTGCGCATGCGCTATTTATTTTTGCCCTTAAAGGTATATCGCGCCTAAAATAAAAAATTCTAAATTTCAATCCTGCCCAATATAAAGCCGGGGAACTGGATAACATCTATCGATCTCAAAGATGCTTACTATCAAATTCCTAGTCAGGATTTCGGGGAATCACTACCAGTTCAAGGGACTTCCCTTCGGCTTAAGTTTGGTCCCCAGAACGTTCTCGAAGATTCTAATTTCCCTCGTGGCCTTTATAAGCCATTGAGCTTTATCATTATCTGGACGATTTTCTGATCATAGGTCCATCCAGTCAAATAGTGAATCTCCACACAAGAATTACCATCAAATACCTTCAAGAACATGGTTGGTTGATAAATACCAAAAAGAGTTCATTGGTGCCTTCCCAGAGGATGATATTCCTGGGAGCAAATATAGACTGCGTCAGAAATCCTACATCTCAGCAAGAGAATTTATGAGCCTATAAGAGTCTCTTACTTCCACGATAGGCCTAGTAAAATGGGCCCAGTGGAGGATGCGACCTATTCAGAGGCAGTTTCTCATACAGTTCAAGGCAAAAAAAGGCAATTGGGATCAGAAGATTCGTTTCCTCCCGAGGATTTCAAAAGATCTGTATTGGTGGACAAAAGAAGAAAACCTATTTCGAGGTTTTCCCCTGGAAGAACTGGCTTGGCTAACTATAACAACAGATGCCAGCCTCCTGGAATGGGGAGCACACTTGAACAACTCATGGATTCAAGGAACATGGTCATGGAAGGAGTCAAAACTTCATTCAAATTTGAGAGAAATGAGAGCGGTTCTCAGGGCACTAAAGGGGTTCCGTCCTCTCTTGAGGGATGCTTGGGTGAAAATACATACAGACAACAGAGCGGTTGCTTCTTATATAAATCACCAGGGAGGCATCCGAAGCTATTCTCTTCTGATGGAACTGTCTCCTATAATGAGGTTTGCGCAACTCCATTTGCAAGGCTTGAAAACAGTTTAACTTCCGGGGCCAGAAAATTTATTGGCAGACTATCTCAGCAGAACAAGGATTCTTCAAGGAGAATGGAAGTTGCACCCAGATTTATTTCAGTTAATTACCCTATGGTGGGGAGTACCTCAGATTGATCTGTTGGCATCATACAACAATACTCAGGTCAAAAGGTTTTACTCTCTACATGACGCTCATCGAGCAACAGGACAGGATGCTCTGTCTCTTACATGGAAATTCGATCTGGGGTACGCGTTCCCTCCCCTACCAATGATTTACAGACTGCTGAGAAAGATATGGAAAGAAGGTCTCAAGGTAATTGCCATCATCCCAATTTGGCCTTGCAGATCTTGGTTCCTCTCCTGAACAAGATGAGCCTGGAACCTCTTCCTCACAGACCAGACATCTTGACTCAGGGACCGGCTGTTCATCCCAACGCCAGCCAGCTGAAATTGGGGCATGGCTCTTGAAAAGTAGAGACTACTAGCTCAAGGTATCTCAGAGTCTGTTGTTAATACTCTCCTTACATCCAGAAAAGGGTCAACTTCATCTTGCTACCATAAGATATGGGAGGTTTTTTGTTCCTGGTCTCAAGATAATAATGTAAATTTTCTTCAGCCCTCTAACATCAACATTCTAAATTTTCTTCATGCAGGTCTGGAGAAAGGGCTGAGTCTTAATACTCTGAGAGTCCAATCATCGGCTTTATCTGCTCTCTGCAAAAGGGTCATGGGCATCAGATCCTCTATCAGTTAATAGACCTTACTCCTCCTAGTAAGATCAAGTCTCACTCTACAAGGGCCTTAGCAACATCATGGGCAAATTGGGCAGAAGTTCCATCTGACGACATCTGTAAGGCAGCTACGTGGTCTTCACATCTTACGTTCATCAAGTACTACAAACTGGATTTGGCATCATCCTCTACGGCCTTTGGTAGAGGTGCTCTATCTTCAATCCAGACATCCATACATAACCAATAGAAACATAGAATTACAGAAAATTTTATCATACTTACCATAATTTTCTTTTCCTGGCTATTATTCATGGCAGCATCAGCAACCCCCTCTTAAGATTTTATTAAGCTTTGGAACTCGACTGTGGGAAGTCAGGTCCAGATTAATTGATTTTTTCCTGTCCTGTTCCTGATTGGGACGGAGCTACCCATAAGTGATGCTGCCATGAATAATAGCCAGGAAAAGAAAATTACGGTAAGTATGATAACATTTTCTGTAATTCTATGTTTCTATTGGTTATGTATGGATGTCTGGATTGACATAAGTAACAGGTGGTATCAATAAGTCACAAAGCTTTCTTTGTCTGAGAAGTCTGGATTGAGGTGCTTATATGGCCAGAATCAAATTCAAAACATCTGACTTCATTATGGTCATAGCTATATAGAAT
>OW240920.1:428633-441925 GCA_933207985.1 Pelobates cultripes
GTAGCAACTTGTCCATGTCCAGGTGCCTCACCACGGCTGTGTGGGGAGCTGGTAGACTGCCTTGGTGGGTTGCTGAGTGGGCAGAGACCAGCAGTACTCTGCCCTGGTGCCAGCGCTACCACCGAAGTAGCCTGATTGGAGCCTGGTTGTGGGAGGGGGAGACCGACCGTCTCCCCTCTGGGTACACAGCTCTGGGGCTGGGGAACAGGACTGACCGTCTCTACCCCTTGGGCTGTAAGCGCAGAGACTACGGTCCCATCTGCACAGTTGCGGGGCTCAACATCTCCCCTTGGTGGGTTAGGCTGCCGCTGGAGAGAGGGTGTAACAAGCTCCTCTCTCTGGACTGTCAACTGCCGCTGGGGAGAGGGGTTAACCGGCTCCTCTCCCTGACACTCTCTCTGCTGGTGGAGAGGCGGACCAGCTGTCTCCCCTTTCATTATTTTGTCCTGCTGCTGGGGTGTGAGACTGACGGTCTCTGCTCCCTGCAGGACACACTGCCGCTGGGGAGGAAGGACGACACCTTCAGCTCCCTGGGGTACACACTGTCGCTGGAGAGGAAGGATTGCACCCTCAGCTCCTTGGGGTACACACTGCCGCTGGGGAGGAAGGACGACACCTTCGGCTCCCTGGGTTACACACTGCTGCTGGGGAGGACGGACGACACCATCAGCTCCCTGGGGTACGCACTGCCGCTGGGGAGGAAGGACGGCACCTTCCGCTGGGGCAACCTGTAGAAAGTCAGGCTCAGGGGAAGGAAACAAGGGAGGACAGAGGCCAGCGGCGCTCTGCCCAGTTGCCAGCTCTTCTGCTGGGGGGTCAGGGAACAAAGGAGTTGGCTGGGGAGGAGAAATATCACTTACCTCCCCCTGGTACTCCGGCTGCTGCTGGGGGGGGGAGGTCGATGCTCTCCACTTTCTGTAACTCCAGCTCTAGTTGGGGATCTGGGCCGGTTGCCCAGCATCCCTGTAGGGCCAGTGGAGAGATCTCGGTCCCATCTCCACCTGCCTGCAGGGGGTCCTCCCAGGACCAGTCTATGAGGTCCTCTACCTCGGGTGCCTCTGGTTGCTGTTGGGGAGGGAGACCGGTTGTCTCTTCCTCCAATAACACATTCTGCCGCTGGGGAGTGAGACCGACTGTCTCCCCTCCCTGTAAAACATACTGCCGCTGGGGATCTGGGCCGGGTGCCCAGCATCCCTGTAGGGCCGGTAGAGAGACCTCGGTCCCATCTCCACCGGCCACCTCGGTTTCTTCCTCGTCCCACTCTACCTGTGGCTGGAGTTTCTCCCAACGTGCCCACTGGCCTTCCCTCAACGCCCTGTGTTGTAGGTTCCGGGTCACCATGTCCCACACGAACCGCACGTATTTCTCCTCTGGATTGGGTCCGTAAAACTTCAGGTGCAACCCTACCATCGTGCCAAACTCTAGTACGGAGTAGCTATACGCCATGCTTGCTGTAGCCACTGCTGGTTCCATTATGTTGCTGAAGATAAGGACGCTGCACAACTCCACACGTTACCGGTGTCTCCGAGCTGCTTCTCCGAGCACTAGGATGCCATCCCGCCGCTTGCCACCAATGTAACGGATCACCTGGCACCCCGACTGGGTACCTCTGTTGAAAGATGCTCCTAGCGCTTCCAGAGGACTCCAAGCACTCCACCAGACACCATTAGCACCGCAGGCTGCAGCTATCTCCCTTCAGAACGAAGCAGGAACAAGCTCTTACAAGAGCTCAGTGATTATAGCAAGGGAATATGCCTAGCATAGCAATCCCTTATAGCAGATTCCCCCAATAAGAGACAGGACTCAAGTTGAGGGTAAAAATAGAACTCTCTGGCTGCTAGCTTGCAGCCCTTTTTATTAGGTGCTCCCATGAAGGGGAGGGACACACACAGTAACGTACATTAACCAATCACACAATAGTGACATCCCACACATAGCCCTCCCCTCTACCTGTAAACTAATTATCTGTACACACAGGAAAATACAATTATCATAGGTAGGGGAAATACAGTTTTTACACAACATTCATAACTCTCAAAATATACATCACATTCGCATAAAAATACATATTCACAATCAATCCATTCAGGGGAACAACATATTAAAAAATGGCATGAATCAGACCAGGGGTTCAAAAGTTAGTAAAAGTATCTTTTGTTCCCCCTGGCTCAAACAGTAAAAGTAAAACATCCCCACAATGCATCCTGGCTTCCTCCCTTCTGCCCTGGAGATAATTGGAGAAGGAATCTAATTATCTCCAAAGACAGAGCCAAACTCCATTACCCACATGGCAGACAAAAAGACAGTAAAAGACATAAAATTACATACTGACACATTTAGTACATAAAACACACATTTCTACATATCCCCAGATAGCTTGGATCTGACTGCACATTATTAGATGAATGGCACTCAGATCACACGAATAAGCCTTTCTGCAGGGAAAATAAACAGTTTAACCTGCAGGGCCATAGTCCAAAGGCAAGAGGCGGGCAAGCAGCCCCCTCCAAGGACACGTGGCGAGGTCGGTTTCGCCACAGGATAATATTCAGGAATTCATTGGGAAGAACTTTGTTATAAGCAATAATCAGCATGGTTTTATGAAACATAGATCATGTCAAACTAACCTAATTGCATTCTACGAAGAAGTAAGTAGAAGGGTTGTTTGCGTGGATGTGATCTACTTGGATTTTGCCAAGGCATTTGGTTCCTCACAATAGGTTAGTTTTCAAACTAAAAGAAATGGATCTAGATGATTATTCTTGTTCTTGGGTAGAACATTGGCTTAAGGATAGAGTACGACGAGTTGTCATTAATGGTAAATTTTCAGGCTAGACAAAAGTGGTAAGCGGTATCCCTCGGGGTTCTGCTTTTGAACCGCTTCTATTTAACATATTTATAAATGAAATAGGCATTGAAAGCCATTTTTCAGTGTTTGCAGATGACACAAAACTTTGTAAAGTAATATAACGTGAGAAGGATATTACTTTGCTACAGAGAGATTTGATAGATTGGGAAGACTGGGCACTAAAATTGCAGATGAAATTTAATGTAGAGAAATACAAAGTTCTGCACTTTGGGGTCAAGAATACACAAGCAATTTACACACTAAATGGTAGTGAATTAGGGATAACCACACACGAGAAGGATTTGGAAATTGTTATAGACAACGAATTAGGCAGCAATATGCAATGTCAATCTGCAGTTGCTAAGACCAGTAAAAGTTTTGTCATGTATAAATAGGGGCATAAATTCTCGGAATGAAAATGTAATTTTGCCTCTTTATAAATCGCTAATAAGACCACATCTTGAATATGCTGTGAAATTTTAGGCACCTGTTCTAAAGAATGATATCATGGCACTAGAAAAAGAGCAGAGACGAGCTACAAAATTGACAAAAACTGGAGCATTTTAGTTACGAAGAAAGGTTACAAAATTTTAATCTCTTTAATTTGGAAAAACGGCGCCATAGAGGGGATATAATAACATTATACAAATACATTTGGGGCTAGTACAAACCATTATATGGATATTGTTCATAAACAGGGCTATACATAGGACACAAGGTCACAGATTTAGGATGGAAGAAAGGAGATTTCATCTAAGGCAAAGAAAAGTTTTTTTTTAAAGTAAGAGCAATAAGGATATGGAATTCTATGAATGAAGAGGTGGTTTTATCAGAGTTCATACAGATGTTTAAACTGCAATTGGATAAATACTTGCAAAAACATAACATACAGGGGTATCATTTCTAATTAGTGGGGTAATAGCTGCTTGATCCAAGGAGATATCTGACTGCCATTTTGGGGTCAAGAAGGAATATTTTCCGTGTTTGTTGCAAAATTAGAAGAGCTTCAGACTGGGTTTTTTGCCTTCTTTTGGATCAACAGCAACAACATATTTGAGGAAGGCTGAACTTGATGGACGCAAGTCCCTTTTCAGCTATGTAACTATGTAAACTATATATACAAGATGTACATTTAGTATTTAGGAGAGTGAGATTTATGGTATGTACTTCTTTGTGCAGTGTTATCACTGGTATTTAGTATTCTTTGTTTTTGTGTTTTAATATAGATAATTGGGAGCGAGATAGAAAGATAGATAGATAGACAGAGAGCGAGATAGATAGATTGATAGATAGATAGATCCCTTTGAGATTTAGATGCTACCTGAAGAGCCACCTACCTGCGATAGGCGCTCCAGGGCTCATTCCGAAATTCCTCTGGCACCAAGCAATTACACACTATTCAATTAGCTATTTTCATACTTATCGGGATTTTCTTATTTTTGGTGTAATCATGCTGCTGGGGTTATTGGCATCTGCTTCTCCTGCAGTCTGTCAAACTTGAACCGTAGATATGAATTGCCTTTCTTACAGTGCAGGAGTCATAGAGATCACATAGTACAGTTACGGTGTTGCATCGATGATTGTATTTTTATCTGGGAAGGGGACCTATCCTCCCTTGAGGAATTTAAGAAATATCTGAATTTTAATCCTTATAACCTTAGATTTACTTTCACTCATTCCAAAACCTCAGTTGAATTTTTATACCTGGAAATTTATATAAAAGAAGGGATGATCCACACCAAAACGTTTAAAAAAACCTGTTGATTGTTATAGCATCATTCCTGCAGATAGTTATCACAAGAGAACGTGGCTCGATAATATTTCATATGGACAATTCAGACGTATTAAACGTAACTGCACAGAATTGGACATTTGTAAACAACAAATGGAAGAAATGAAAGTACAATTTCTGAGGAAAGGTTATGATAAAGATATGCTGACCAGTGCAATGGAAAGAGCTCCCAATCTACCAAGAGAGGAAACCCTGGAGAGTAGAAGAGAACCATCCAGATTGGACACTGCAGCTCCAGCATTCATCACTCAGTTCAGTAATCAAGCAGGGAAACTTAAGAACATCTTAAACAAACGTTGGAGAATATTGAAGGGAGATAACACATTAGGCACTATCTTGAATGAAAATCTAGGGTCATCTATTCAAGGGCACCGAATCTTAAGTCCATACTAGCAACAACATTAAAAGAGATTAAAATACAGAATGATAATTTAGAGACTATGGGATTTCATAAATGTGGCAAGTGTCTAGGTTGTAGGAACAACCCAACCCAACCATCTACAATTGAACAATTTAAAAATATGAAAGGAGATGAAGATTTCAAGATTAGATCGAATTTAAGTTGTGATTCCAGTGGAGTTGTCTACCTTCTTATATGTCCCTGCAATAGACATTATGTGGGAAGAACAAAGAGAAAACTTAAGACAAGGCTGGGAGAACATATTAGAAACATCAAGAAAGGATTAACTACTCATAACCTTTCTAGACATTTCTCTATTCAAAGGATTAACTACTCATAACCTTTCTAGACATTTCTCTATTCACCACTCCAGCAACCCAGTAGGTCTTGAATTTTTAGCTGTTGAAAAAGTGAGCATCCACTGGAGAGGAGGAGATTTAGAAAAAGCCCTTGATAGAATTGAAGCAAAGTGGGTTCTTAAACTCAATAGCTTGGAACCTTTTGGGTTAAATATTGATTTTGAGCTTAATGCTTTTTTATGATAATGCTTTCCTACATCGTTGTTTACCGAGTGGATTATTTTTATCATTTTATCATTTTTAGAATTTTTGAATCCCATTTTACAGAGTTTGGAATTTTATATTTAAGGTTTTTTTTTTACTAATATATTTTTATAATTCTGGTGCTGATTTTTATTCTTGAGGGTCAAGGAGATTTTAATAGTACATACATCTATTTGAAGTACTGTTGCCTCCATACATTTACTGTATAGGCTTAAAAATAATGTTTATAGTTAGCCATCTGTATTGATGACTCATTTTTATTATGATATTTGTACATTCTAAATATCTGGCCAAATATGATTTTGATACAATTGGTAGATGAGTTTATACATTTCCACTCCATCTAATAGGAGTTATTCCTGCCTATGTACTCATAGCGAATCTGTATCAGATCTGATATATCTATATGTATGAGGGGATTTCATTTAACAATGCCTCCAGCTAGCCGAAAGCCCGACATAAGAGTCGGTACAATGGTACAAACTGAGAAATGGACCTTTGTAATATTTGTTTGAATAGCTTCCATTTATCCTCAGTGTTTTTATCACTAAGGAGTTTATGCCACTCGATATGTTGTAGAGTTGCCCTAATCTTATTGAAATTGGCTTTTTAAAAATAATACGTTTTAGTATACCCCTCGTGCTTTTGCTTTTTTGAGTTTATTTAAAAATGTACCATATTGTGATCACTATTTCCCAAATGCTCCCCAACTTGAATGTTGGTCAAAATATCAACGAGATCACATCCTTTCTAGCTGGTGCTTGTACCAGTTGTGACATAACGTTCAATGGAAGCTCATAAGGATGGAACTAACACACAAAAAAGACAATGGCACAATATATTTATTCAAAACAAATAAATTAAAACAAATAAAAAACACACTTCCAAAATTCTATGCACATATGGAAATATAAGAACTAATAGCCCTTTGCTTCAGGGTCTGGGTGCTGCCATAAGGTCCGCTTGCCTCGTGCAGATAACACTCGGTGGGTTGCTTGCCAAACAGACTTATGCCCTACATATGTCATATACCCCATCACAGACTTTCTCGGGATCTGGTTAACTTCCAGAATGTGCCTTCCATTACGCTACTTTGTGTATTGCAAGATAAAATTCAGTCAGTCAGTCAGTCAGCCTGTCTACTATCTATCTATCTATCTATCTATCAATCATTGAAGCTTTCACCTTATTTTCTGTCTGTCTAGGTTACATGGTTTTAATAAATTGTCTCCTCATGAACTATACCATATTTATACACTGAACAAAATTATAAACACAACACTTTTGTTTTTGCCCCCATTTTTCATGAGTTGAACTCAAAGATCTAAGACTTTTTCTATGTACACAAAAGGCCTATGGTGGCAGTGGGGTTATGGTATGGGCAGGTGTATGCTATGGACAATGAATCCAGGCGCATTTTATTGATGGCATTTTGAATGCACAGAGATACCGTGACAAGATCGAGAGGCCCATTGTTGTGTCATTCATCCATGACCATTACTTCATATTGCAACATAATAATGTATGGCTCCATGTTGAAAGGATCTATACACAATTCCTGGAAGCTGAAAACATCCCAGTTCTTGCATGGCCAGCGTACTCACCGGACATGTCACCATTTGAGCATGTTTGTGATGCTCTGGATTGGTGTATATGATACCATGTTCCAGGTCCTGTTAATATCCAGCAACTTCTCACAGCCATTGACGAGGAGTGGACCAACATTCCAACATACTGACTGGTTTTTGAGCCCCCCTGGACCCTCCCAATACAGTAAAACTGTACATTTTAAAGTAGCCTTTTATTGCGGCCAGCATGGGCACACCTGTGCAATAATCATACTGTCTAATCAGCAGCTTGATTTGCCCCACCTGTGAGATGGATGGATTATCTCGGCAAAGGAGAAGTACTCACTAACACAAATTTAGACAGATTTGTGAACAATATTTGAGAGAAAAAGACCTTTTGTGTACATAGAAAAAGTCTTAGATCTTTGAGTTCAGCTCATGAAAAATGGGGACAGAAACAAAAGTGTTGCATTTATAATTTTGTTCAGTGTATGAATCCTCACCTGTATGGCAAACACCCAATTTGTAATATATTTGTATCATAGAACACTCAGAGCTGTCTCAATATTTGTCAATGTGGACACACCACCTTGGGCTGTCTCTCACCCATAGCATTAGGTCATATATCATCTTTCTTCACGTATTTCTTTTTTTTGGTGCTGACATATTTATTTAATGTGTCACAACATCTTGAACAAGTGTTTAAAGTATTTCAATTAATTGTCTCAATTTTCGCAGTACTAGAGTACACTTAATAATAAAACAAGGTGTGAGCACTGAGAAATTAGAGTTTAGGGTTGTCCTTTCTTTAAAGTACCATCACATATAACCACTCTGCAGAAACAAACCATGACCATTTAAACACTGATTCTCGTGCATGGTCTTCGTAACTTTACTGACTAATAGTGGACCTTATCAAGAGGACGTCATGGGAACCACAAAGTACCTTCTCATCACCAGTTTTCTGCTGTTCTTGGGCCCGTTCTTTGACATCACGGGTGAGTTTTTCTGATGTATGGTAGACATATCTATGGGAATTTTTTCATTTTAAATTTACATTTTTACAAAAGGCAGACATTTTGTTGATTTGTTTTTTTAACAGACAAAGTAAGTCTGTTTCCCTTGGTTGGAGGGAAAATATTCTACAACTCAAAATTTTCATATGTTAAACTAGGACTTGTCCAGTCTAGAATAGCAACAGGGAACATTTATTGAATTTTAATAATTATTGAAAGTATTACCTATAAATGTAATTGAAACAATGTAATTATTTAAAAAACAACAACATAAAATATGATTTAGAATTGAAAAGCAAACACAGATTTAGTTTGGAGTGGTTTGACATACTTCTGATGAAAGCAAAGATTACAATTAGTAATCTCGTAATATAGTGATATACCTTCTCCTCACACAGTGCTCTGGGGAAACAGAATATTAAAGCAAAGAACTGGCCACCTGCATTTAATGAATGGTTAACCCATGCTCTAAACACTGCATGTTGGGTAAATGTGTCAGCTACAGGCTATGTGGAGTTTCACACTGTACAGACGAGTACAGGGAGTTTATTTGTTAAAAGTGGCGTTGTCACTAGATATCATCTTTCTGAAATACTAGTGCTGACTGAGTTAGAATTTCATTGAAAATTCCAATACAATCCAAAGAGATAATAAGACAAAGTAGGGATTACTTTGTTTTAGGGTAATTCTAGAGGTTGACAGGAAGCTCCACTGTCAACTTTTGTCCAATCCCAACAGTTGTCACAAGTGAGGTCTGTGAGATTCAGGCATGGTCTCGCTCATCACAACACATCTATGAGAGGTACCTGCAGTCTCGTGGGATCCTCAGTGATGTACACTGCGGCCACCAGGCCCTAACTAGATATGTAACCACGAAAGGGACAGATCCGATTTAAACATGGTGTGGTGGAGAACAGAGAGCACCATTTGCAAGTTTTAGGTGAAATATAAAAAGTTCTCCAACTCACCTGGTTTACCAACTCAGCTATTTTATCCAAAAGTGGCAATTTCTGAGTGAATTCTTTACTATGCCAATTTCATTAAATAAACCATGGAATTTATTTACACAATTAAGAAACAATTAGGGAAACAAGGCAATAATAACAAACTTTAGCCCATAACAGCAGAGATTGGAACATTCTAAATTGCAGTATTTTTTCCAGATAGCATAAAACCTAAAATTGCATTTCCTTAAATTCTCTACAATTCTGAGCCGAGTGAAATGCATTTCTAAATTTGCAATGGACTCTGAGTTGTAAGATATATGATTTTATCCAAGAAATTGCTGCATCGCTACTTAATAAAATATATACATATGTACTTCATTTCTTCTGGATTGCTCTATGTAAATATCATAAAATAATAAAATATATGATGCTGCAAAAGTAATATTTCAGTGTAACGTGCAGAACATTTCATTAGGGTGTGCAAGCAAAAAAACTGAAAAGGGAGTGTTCTCACATTTGTTTAGCAGGAAGACTTATGCAACATCAGTTAGTGATGATTTAAAAATACATTAAAATCAGACATACAGAATACAGCAGCCAAAGGGCCTAAACAAGGGTGTATAGGATGGGCTATTTAATCAGGGCTATTCAATAATCTGTCTTCTCTGGAATTCCTCAGAGAATAACACATTTTACGCACCCCTTCCCTCCCCTCCCCCCTTTGTAACGTATGATTCCAAGTCAATATTTTAATTAACATTTTCAATTTTCTGGTAAATTCCCAACAATTCCTAATTTAGCAGCTAAATCTCTGGGCTGATTTCACCACATTCTGAATAGTGGTGATTTGAAAACTGAACTGCAAAATTTAGGGCTAAAAAAATTCTCCAAAACAAGCAACCTGTAGCTGAGTTGGAGATTTTCCTAAATCAATACCTTTTGCCACCATTTTGCAGTTTGACTTTCGGTAGTCTACAATTGAGTTTTTAGTGAATAACTCCCTATTAATAGATGGGAAGCATCAACTCATTTACATCCGACACAAGATAGGTAAACATGGAAACTCTGGAATCGGAAATGGGAGACCTTAAGGTAAAAAGGAAGGTAAACCAGTTCATTTGGAAGTCAATTCAAAGTAATCTTGTCATAGTGAACTTATTAAAAAATATTTAAGATGTTGAAGGTTAATCGAGCGTTATGTGCTGGAAATCATCCCACGATCTATAGTCTAAATATTGGGCTAATAAAACATACACATTAATGACAAAATACATTTAACTTCTGAAAAAAACCTTAAACAGAATATTTTTTCCTTCCGATATTCTTTCACAAAGAAAGCCAAAATACATATATTTTGTGTTTATCGAGAAAAGCACCAATTTAAAGGACCACTATAGTGCCAGGAAAACAAACTCATTTTCCTGGCACTATAGTGTCTTGAGGGTGCCCCCACCCTCAGGGTCCCCTCCCGCCCGGCTCTGGGGAGAGGAAGGGGTTAAACTTACCTATTTTCTAGTGCCGGGCGGGGAGCTCTCCTCCTCCGTTCCTCCCATTCTGCTGAATGCGCACGCGCGGCAAGAGCTGTGCGCGCATTCAGACGGTCTCATAGGAAAGCATTCACAATGCTTTCCTATGGACACTTGCGTGTTCTCACTGTGATTTTCACAGTGAGAAGCACGCAAACGCCTCTAGCGGCTGTCAATGATTTAGAGGCTGGATTAACCTATTTATAAAAAAATGGGTTAACCCTAGCTGGACCAGGCACCCAGACCACTTCATTAAGCTGAAGTGGTCTGGGTGCCTAGAGTGGTCCTTTAAATAAGTTCAATGACACCTTAACCTTAATCAGAATAGCTCATCAAAAAAATAAAATAATAAAATCAGAATTATATGGATTTGTTCTGATAGAAATCAACAAGAATTTCTAAATAGAACAGCTGCATACTCAATTCAATAAAAAAAATAAATCATTGGATACATTTGTAAATGCTTTAATTTTATTACATTTATCTCAATAGTCTCAGTGGTACGATAGATAATATATATTCTTTAATATTTATTTGTCTTATTTGGTTTACAAACACCTAACAAAAATAAATACAATGCAGAAAAAATACAAATTTGAAATGATATACATTATGTTCATTTCAGTGAGGGCTTATTAGTTTTGCACATGGTCTGCAAATTAATATTGAAGTAACACGTCAGGGATACAAAGCAGGTTCGAAAACACACTCCCAGGTGTCTGGTTGCAAGCTGGGAGCTGGCAGCGTAGGGGAACCTTTCAAAAGCATTCATATCCTTAATATGGGCTTGTTTGTACATAATTTAATGGTGAGAAATTTTGTTTTAAGAGCAACTATTACCTCAAATCAAATTTTTTATGTTATAATCCTTTAATTGAATAGTGAAATAAATAACTTTTTTTTAAATGAAGTATATGTAAAAAGAATGAGAGAAACTCACCCATTCCTTTATTAAATAACACACAAGATCCAGCGCACCCACTCATCCATTCCACAGCAACTTCCAAAGCTCACAGATTGTATTGATATATTTTAAGACCTAATCTAAGCATTAATAATGGGTACTTAGTTACAGTATGTGATCATACATTGTATAAACCTGCCACAACGTCAATGTACCCCATTCTTGGCAGGTCTTGAATGTGTGTCCTAAATTCATTTGATTTCTTTTTTAACATATACTCTATTTCCTTTCAAAACTTGATGAAAGGATTATTATTTTAGAAAATAGTTTTGAGGTGACAGCTGTCCTTTAAGAAGAGTCCAAACTGTAAATATGTTACAAATGGATAAAAGAAGGGATTATTTTGACAATAGAGAAAATAAGATAATCGGGAACGTATTGGCTAAATGTAGTCTGTGTATAGAAGCTGTTATGAGGGTAAGGGGTTAAACTACTGACCCAAGGTATCAAATTAGACATCTGACCTGTAACTAATATCATTTGGATATACTACATTTTATTGTGTTTTATTTCTTAAACAGTGAACCACGAGAGGGTAAAACTGTTGGAATAAACCTCCAGTTCAGTAAAGTTGGACTTTTGTCCCCCCAATTCAGCAATTTCAAGTCGATTGCCAATGCAGCTATATTTGTTTTTTAAAGTGGTCTTGAAATGAAGTAATGTGAGATATATCTATGTTTGTTGTATATCAAAATAAGCAAATTTTAATAAAATTTCTTTCTCTATTCCAGATGCACAAACAACAGCCAGCACTACAGGTAAGATATAGATTTACATCAACTATGAATAACATATATACTGCTGAATTTATTGTCCATTGTTATATAACATCAGTCATTTCCCACCTTCCTGAGGCATTTTGGAGCTTGCTTCATAAAAAAAGGAGGGGTCCCTCCGATCCCTGCTAACTAGGACATAGCCCTGTAATTCGACCTGTTCCTTTATCCCATATCGAGGTGGGAAAGGGTTAATAGAGTGAGCTGTATCCCATATCAAGGTGGGAAGGGTTAATAGAGCAAGATGTATCCCATATCAAGGTGGGAAGGGTTAATAGAGTGAGCTGTATCCCATATCAAGGTGGGAAGGGTTAATAGAGCAAGATGTATCCCATATCAAGGTGGGAAGGGGTTAATAGAGCGAGATGTATCCCATATGGAGGTGGGAAGGGGTTAATAGAGCAAGATGTATCCCATATCGAGGTGGGAAGGGGTTAATAGAGCAAGATGTATACCATATCATGGTGTGAAGGGGTTGGTAGAGCGAGATGTATCCCATGTCAAGGTGAGAAGGGTTAATAGATCGAATGTATCCCATATCAAGGTGAGAAAGGGTTAATAGAGCGATATTTATCCCATATCAAGGTGGTAAGGGGTTAACAGAGTGAGATGTATCCCATATCGAGGAGGGAAGGGGTTAATAGAGCGATATGTATCCCATGTCAGAGTGACAGTTGTTTGTTAAACCATATCAGTTCATTGTCCGTGAATAGACCCTATTGTCACTAATGTCGTCTTATTTGTCACATTTAGCAGATTTGGTTCATTACTCGTGAATTACAAGTGAATTTCAAATTTAAGCCCAAAGTAGTCGAACTGAAAGCATCGCTGACTTAGAGGATGTTTCCAGTTCAGCTATTTTGACCTTTAATTAGAGATCCCTTTGAATCCC
>OW240920.1:442025-458614 GCA_933207985.1 Pelobates cultripes
AGGAACAATAGGTTGAAGAGGACCCTGCTCAAAAGAGCTTACAGTCTATTGGAGGTGGGGTATAAAACACAACAGGACTGTATGCTTTTTGATCAGGGTCCTCGTCTACCTATTGTTTCTGTATAATTTTGTAATTGTCTCATTTATTGTTAAATATTCATAATTCCATATTCATAATATTGTAAATTGCTGCAGAATAGGTTGGTGCTATATAAATACTGTAATGGAGCTACCTGTACCCCGGTTGGGTACCTCCGCTGACGGATGCTCCTAGTGCTTACCGAGGGCTCCAAGCACTTCTCCAGACACCATAAGTACTGCAGACCCTACGAACCGACGCAGCTTTGTTGGTGTCTCGCCGTCTCCTACCCACCCTGGACCTACGATAAGGCTCCAGGTTCCAGTGGGTGAAACTCTCTTCCTCCAGAGAGCGAAGCAGGAACAGCTCTTGCAAGAGCTAGTGATTATCCAAGGGAGTATAGTGATTCTAGCAATCCCTTGTAGAGACAAAACTCTAGATGGAGGGTAAATTAAGAACTGAAGATTTATTGTGGCACATTGCCTTTTATACAGTTTTCTCCACAAGGTTACCACCCAGGTGAACCTTGTGGGGCACAGGGACACAGAAACAACAAGCCAATAAAAACATAGTTTTACATTCAGTTACTCCCATACAGTGTACACATTTCCTCCCCTCTGGTTGTGTTATAATTAATGAAGACAATGGACTAACTCAATTAACTCTAAGCAGAAAAAAAACATACATTTTTACAAAGTCTGAAAAACACCACATATCCCCACAAATGTCACATCCCCGGATAGCCCTGGTCTGGGTGAACAACATATCCAAAAATCACCCAGATCAGAGCAGGAGTTCAGGAAATTCCTGGAAGTCTCTTTTGACCCACCGTGCACATGGTCCAATGCCCAAAACAGTTCCATACACTTGACGACAAAACACAGGGTAGGAGGATGGCAACCAGGCCCCTCCAGAAAGCAGTGTCGAGGTAATTTTCACCACAAATACCAATAATAATAAAAATGATAATACTATAAGGTAGATTACTAACCTCCCTGTGCCCCACACTTGTCATGCAGAAGATGGGGGCATATCTACTCAATATTTAATATATGTTGAATAACATGATGGGAAGGCATAGATCCCTCTTTGTTCCCACCTGTGGGAAATGGGTGGGGGACTTTAAATGTAAAAAAATAGGGGGTGGAGAGATCTCTGTGGCCAGTGACTAGGGGCTCTAATGATAAAATATAGTGGGATCTTATGGCCACACATCTGCCCCCACCCATTGGCTGCATGTTAGAGCTCTATTAACAATATAACAGAGGGGAACCTAATGTCCCCACCCATGGGTGGGGGCTCTAAATAATTATACAAGAGGAGGTGGGCCATTGATCATGCCCCCAATTCAATGACATGGGCCATGTAGCGGAACGCCAATATAAAATCCACGAATTCCGCTGGTCCAGAACGAATCCACAGTCAAGCGCTGAAAACACCAAGGCAATATCCCCAACCTCCCAATAACCGGACGAGACACAGTTTTGGGAGTCAACTGACAATCCTTTATTCAGCACGACAATTTATACAAGTCCCCATGCAAGGGGTCTCCTGAGTCCCTTCCCAGGGGCACTCCCAGAGGGGACTACATGGGGGACTTACAGTATAACGTATTTCTCCCATCAGGCACTGCTGCACGAGAGGGATCATCCTCCCAGAATGCACCGTTAAGGGGATTATCCCCTCGTGCAGCAGAACCGGCAATCCATATAAAAATACATAACTTTTAAAATACACGGTGGATTTACACGAATGGACGTTCGGTAGATAGCTGGGGTCTGGGCGCATCATTCGTGAGATTGCCGCTCAGATACCAGCCAAATTAACCGAACGCCGCACAAAAAACACATTTCTTACAAAACCCACAAAAGGAACCGATTGCTTTGGGTGAACCTGGTCCTGAAACTCCCGAACGTCTGGGAGGCTCAGCGGTGTTCGTGCCGTCGAATAACTATGGGTAGTAGTATGCGTTCGACGACACGGACCCGCTGACGAACAAGGGATCCAAGATGGCCGACCGCCGCATGGTCGGTAGTCAAACGACGGCCACCCAGGAGAGCCTCTAATAACCGATTGCAACAATGTTGCAATCGGTTAACTAGCGCCACACGCCTCTAAGTGTGTGGGCTATTAGGGGGTATCGCGTTCGGTTCACGAACGGCTTTCTAAAGTGCCGTTCGTGAAAACGAAAGAAAATCCCCATACAAAACCGCCAATTGCATTCGGCGGAAACAGTATTACAGGTAACACGGAAAATACATTCACATCTACATAGGTGTACAGCGCATATCTCGCCCGACCTAGTGGCAACCCTTAAAGGCACAGTCTCTAGTTATTGTCCAAGTGGCTAGGTTTGCCACAATGCTCCCCCAGAACCAAGCCGGCATACACAGCCTGATCCCAACGGATCGGCTTGGGGATGTCCGGGGGAGTGCTCACAGATCACTTCTCAAGGTCTGTTTGTCTGGACAACCCATCGTTTCCCTGGGCGGTAGTGAATTGTAAAGTCAAAGGGCTGCAGCGCTAAACTCCAGCGCAGCAGCCTGGCATTGTCTCCAGCCACACGGTTTAGCCACACCAACGGGTTGTGATCTGTGAGCAACGAAAAGGGTTGCCCATAGAGATATGGCTGTAACTTTTTCAGGGCCCACACCACGGCCAGGCATTCTTTTTCTATGGCGGCGTAGCTCACCTCTCGGGGTAACAATTTCCGACTCAAGTACGCTACGGGGTGTTCTCCGCTATCGGCTCCGACCTGGCTCAGTACTGCTCCCAATCCAGACATTGAGGCGTCTGTGTGAACAAGAAAACGTTTAGTTGGATCGGGAGCTGCCAGTACAGGGGCATTGGTCAGAGCCGTCTTATGCTGATTGAATGCCTGTTCACACTCTGGGGCCCAGACGACCTGCCGGGGCAGGTTTTTCTTCGTCAAATCAGTCAGGGGTTTGGCCAGGGCACTGTAGTTGGGTACAAATTTTCTGTAGTACCCTGCGGTACCTAGGAAAGCCAGGACTTGGGTTTTGGTCCTAGGGGTAGGCCACTGGGCTACAGCTTCAATCTTTGCAGGCTCAGGCTTCTGCTGCCCGCTACCAACCCGGTGTCCTAAGTACTGGACCTCTGCCATCCCTATGTGGCATTTGCTGGGTTTCAAGGTAAGCCCGGCCTCTCGAATCCGGTCTATTACTGCCCCTATGTGTTGTAGGTGTTCTGCCCAGGTCTGACTGTAGATGGCAATATCGTCCAGATATGCACACGCATAGTCCTGGAACCCGTCCAGTAGCCGATCCACCATCCGCTGGAATGTCACGGGGGCGTTCTTCATCCCGAATGGCATGACTCGAAATTGGTACAAGCCAAACGGGGTGACAAACGCCGACTTAGGAATGGCGTCCTCGGCTAGTGGAATTTGCCAGTATCCCTTACACAAATCTATGGTAGTGAGATACTGACCCCTGGCCATCCTATCAAGTAGTTCGTCTATCCGAGGCATCGGGTAGGCGTCCGACACAGTTTTGTCGTTCAACCTCCGGTAGTCCACACAGAACCGGGTGGTACCATCTTTCTTGGGAACCAGGACTACCGGCGATGCCCAGGGGCTATCTGAGTGTTCAATAACCCCTAACTGCAACATCTCTTCAATTTCTTTCCTCATATGTTCCCGCACGGATTCAGGAATCCGATAGGGGGTCTGTCGCAAGGGAAGCTGTCCCGGGGTTTCTACTCGGTGGGTGGCTAGTGGAGTGTACCCAGGTAGGTTAGAAAAGGTGGCGCCCTTGGTTGCTATCAGTTCTTGTACCTGAATACGCTCTTGAGGACTTAGCCGCTCCCCCAGTTGAACCCCCTGGGAGGGTTCCTTCTGCTCCTCCTGCTCTAACAGATCGGGAAGGGGCAGGTTCTCCTGATCTTCGGAGGCGGGCGTGCAAATAGCTGCCACGTCCTCCGTCCGCTCGTGGTAGGGTTTGAGCATGTTCACATGGAGCATGCGTCTCTTCCCTACTCCGGAGCATGGGCCGATCACATAGGTGGTATCGCATCTCTGCTCTACCACCTGGTATGGGCCCTGCCAGACGGCCTGTAGTTTATCGGTGCGGACAGGTTTAAGGATTAGCACCTTCTGCCCCACTTGAAAACTACGGTCTCTGGCCCCTCTGTCATACCAACGACGCTGTCGTTGTTGGGCGGCCTGGAGGTTGGTGCGCACCGCCTGGGTCAATTCCTCCAGGCGATCCCGGAACGCCAGCACGTATGGTACAATAGGGGTCCCATCTGCACTACTCTCTCCCTCCCAATGCTCTCTAATGAGATCCAACGGCCCCCGGACCCTTCTCCCAAACAATAGTTCAAAGGGGGAGAAACCCGTAGACTCTTGGGGCACCTCTCTGTATGCGAACAACAGATGGGGAAGGAATCGTTCCCAGTCCTTATGGGTCTCTCCGAATGTCCGAAGCATCTGTTTTAGGGTACCGTTGAATCTCTCACATAATCCATTGGATTGCGGGTGGTACGCGGAGTTAATGATCGGCTTTATGCCACATATCCTCCATAACTGCTGAGTAACCTCAGCCGTGAATTGGGTCCCCCTATCTGAGACCATTTCCTGTGGGAACCCTACTCGGGAGAAGATTTTCATCAAGGCTTCGGCTACGGTCTCCGCGTGGATATTAGTTAGGGCAATCGCCTCGGGGTACCGGGTGGCGTAATCCACCACGGTCAGGATATACCGTTTCCCAGAGGGGCTGGGCTTTGGTAGTGGTCCTACTATATCTACTGCTACCCGGCTGAACGGTTCCTCAATTATGGGGAGGGGACATAGTTTTGCCTTATGGCGATCCCCCCTTTTGCCTACCCTCTGGCACACATCACAGGAGGTACAATATTGCCTTACGTCTTTGGAAATCCCGGGCCAAAAGAATGCGTGCGTTAAGCGATAGCGGGTCCGGGTCATCCCTAGATGGCCGGACAGAGGGATGTCGTGGGCGATTCTTAGTAACTCCTGCCTATATTTCTGGGGTACTACTAGCTGCTTGGTTTGGAGCGTCACAGAGCTGCCTATGGCCCGTTCCGCCACCCGGTACAGTAACTTCTTTTCCCATACGTACCGTTCTCCCTCCCGCCCCACCTGGTCCGTGTCTACCCTATCTCGGTACACCTGCAGTGTGGGGTCTGTCTGAACCTCAGCTTCAAATGTGGTCGGGGTGTCCCAAGTCATGTCGGTCAAGGGGGGGTCATGGTGTCTTACCTGAGCCTCAGAGTGTGCGGGGAATGCCGTGGTGCGAGCCTGTTGCCGGGTGGTTACCGGATGCGCCTCTTGGGAAGGGGCCTGGGGAAGAAACGCAGAAGTCATCGGGCCCAAGTCATTCCCCAAAACAACATCGGCCGGTAGTTTCTTCATTATGGCCACCTCTACCACCCCCTCCCCAGCACCCCAGTTCAAATGCACTTTGGCCGTGGGTAACCGGTACATAGCTCCCCCTGCTACCCGGACTGTCACTGATCCGCCAGTGTGGGCCGTATCTGGAATTAAATGAGGGGCCACTAAGGTCAAGGTGGCTCCCGAGTCCCGCAGCCCCTGCACTTCTTTCCCTCCCACAAATACAACTTGGCGATGATGCTGCCGGTTGTCCGTGGCTTGCACCGACATCACCTCGTACAGAACCCCCAATGGTTCTTCGGTTGATAGACTTGTCAGCTCCGAGTGGTCCGGTTCGGTGTGGTAGAAATGGGCCACTGCCCTTGGCGCGGAGTTTTGCCGTACTTGGTTCCACGCCTGCCTGCTCCGATTCTGGGTGCACTCCCGGGACATATGCCCCCACTGCCGGCAGGTATGGCATTGTATGTTGGCCCTGCCATTGTAGCGTGATGGCGGTGGGGGGTTTCCTGATGGTGGCCGGAATGGAGTAGCGTTGGCGGGTGTGGAGATGGTTGGGTGGTGTGGTACAGCTGGTCTCAGGGGAGCCCTGTTGGGAAGCCCATGATGCCTTCGGGCGTCAAAATGCTGATCCGCCAACCGGGCGGCTTCGGTTAGGGTGAGGGGTTTCCTGTCCCTTACCCATTCTTGTGCCTCAGGTGACAGTCCGTTAAAAAATTGTTCCAGCAAGATGAGCTGGCGCAGTTCCTCCATTGTGGTAGCTTGGCTCGCCTGAATCCATCCTTGCGACGCTTGGTCGAGCTTATGTGCCCACTCAGCGTGGGAATCTTTCTCGGGCTTCCTCAATCCTCGAAATTTACGCCGGTATGCCTCCGGGGTTATGGCATACCTCTCCAGAATTGCCCTCTTAACTTTAAAATAGTCCTTGCTATCTTCTCTGGGCACAGCGCGATACGCCTCGGCTGCTCGTCCTGCCAACTTGCCTGCCAGTAGGGGTACCCACATAGCCTGTTCTAGATCATGTAGGTCGCACAACCGCTCAAAATCCTGCAGGTATCCGTCAATCTCGTCTTTCTCCTCGCAGAATGCTTTAAATGCCTGGTAAGGTATTTTCTGCTTCACTGGAGCGCAGAATGAATTGGCGATGGATTCTGCCCTGGATGGTGACCTCTGGTGTTGCTGTGCCATAATATAATCCTGGACGTCCGCCATCAGTATAGTTAAGATGTCCAGGGTTACTGGCTGTGGTACAAATTCCAGCCGGGTTCTCAGTTCCCTCTGGTACGGTGTTTCCTCTCTGGCAGGTGGGGGTGGACTGCTGTGTGCTTGGTCGCCCTCCATTAGCTCTGCAATCAGGACTGCTTTTGATTTATTGCTAGCGCTTTTCCCTCTAGCCTCCAGCAGCTCCTTTAGCGTCTGTCTCTTTAACGCCGTGTAATCAGTCCCCATTCACTGATCGCTTTCGTCTGCTTGTTTCATACGAATTGCCTTTCCGTTCGGTAGTTCCTTTCATTCGAATGCGCTGTATTCGGCTGTAGAGTTGGATCCCGTCGCTTGCCACCAATTGTAGCGGAACGCCAATATAAAATCCACGAATTCCGCTGGTCCAGAAACGAATCCACAGTCAAGCGCTGAAAACACCAAGGCAATATCCCCAACCTCCCAATAACCGGACGAGACACAGTTTTGGGAGTCAACTGACAATCCTTTAATCAGCACGACAATTTATACAAGTCCCCATGCAAGGGGTCTCCTGAGTCCCTTCCCAGGGGCATTCCCAGAGGGGACTACATGGGGGACTTACAGTATAACATATTTCTCCCATCAGGCACTGCTGCACGAGAGGGATCATCCTCCCAGAATGCACCGTAAAGGGGATTATCCCCTCGTGCAGCAGAACCGGCAATTCATATAAAAATACATAACTTTTAAAATATACGGTGGATTTACACGAATGGACGTTCGGTAGTTAGTTGGGGTCTGGGCGCATCATTCGTGAGATTGCCGCTCAGATCCCAGCCAAAATAACCGAACGCCGCACAGAAAACACATTTCTTTCAAAACCTACAAAAAGGACCGATTGCTTTTCGTGAACCTGGTCCTGAAACTCCCGAACGTCTGGGAGGCTCAGCGGTGTTCGTGCCGTCGAATAACTATTGGTAGTAGTATGCGTTCGACGACACGAACCCGCTGACCAACAAGGGATCCAAGATGGCCGACCGCCGCATGGTCGGTAGTCGAACGACGGCCACCCAGGAGAGCCTCTAATAACCGATTGCAACAATGTTGCAATCGGTTAACTAGCGCCACACGCCTCTAAGTGTGTGGGCTATTAGGGGGTATCGCGTTCGGTTCACGAACGGCTTTCTTAAGTGCCGTTCGTGAAACGAAAGAAAATCCCCATACAAAACCGCCAATTGCATTCGGCGGAAACAGTATTACAGGCAACACGGAAAATACCTTAACATCTACATATGTGTACAGCGCATATCTCGCCCGACCTAGTGGCAACCCTTAAAGGCCCAGTCTCTGGTTATTGTCCAAGTGGCTAGGTTTGCCACAATGCTCCCCCAGAACCAAGCCGGCATACACAGCCTGATCCCAACGGATCGGCTTGGGGATGTCCGGGGGAGTGCTCACAGATCACTTCTCAAGGTCTGTTTGTCTGGACAACCCGTCGGCATTACCGTTTTGTTTCCCTGGGCGGTAGTGTATTGTAAAGTCAAAGGGCTGCAGCGCCAAACTCCAGCGCAGCAGCCTGGCATTGTCTCCCGCCACACGGTTTAGCCACACCAACGGGTTGTGATCTGTGAGCAAAGAAAAGGGTTGCCCATAGAGATACGGCTGTAACTTTTTCAGGGCCCACACCACGGCCAGGCATTCCTTCTCTATGGCGGCGTAGCTCACTTCTCGGGGTAGCAGCTTCCGACTCAAGTAGGCTACGGGGTGTTCTCCGCCATCGGCTCCGACCTGGCTCAGTACTGCTCCCAATCCAAACATATGTGTACAGCGCATATCTCGCCCGACCTAGTGGCAACCCTTAAAGGCACAGTCTCTGGTTATTGTCCAAGTGGCTAGGTTTGCCACATATAGCTATTGCCATAATGACGTCACTATTCTATGTAGCTAGAACCATAATGACGTCATTATTCTATATAGCTATGGCCATAATTACATCACTATTCTATATAGCTATTGCCATAATGATGTCACTATTCTATATAGCTATAAACATAATGACATCACTATTCTATATAGCTGTGACTATAATGACGTCGCTATTCTATATAGTTCTGACCATAATGATGTCACTATTCTATACAGCTATAACCATAATGGTGTCACTATTCTATATAGCTATTGCCATAATGACATCACTATTCTATATAGTTCTGACCATAATGATGTCACTATTCTATGTAGCTATAACCATAATGGCGTCACTATTCTATGTAGCTAGAACCATAATGATGTCACTATTCTATATAGCTATTGCCATAATGATGTCAGATGTTTTGAATTTAATTCTGGCCTATAAGCACAAGACCCCCAATCCACACTCCAGACTTCTCAGACAAACAAAGATTTGTGACTTATTGATACCACCAGGGTCGGACTGGGGATACAAAGCAACCATGGTAAAAAAAAAATATGTCAGCCCCATAAGTCACTGCACCATATATTGTTGCATGTAATATGTAAGGCTATGTCTTGCCACCCCAGATGATTAATATATACACATACATATATCGCAAATATATATTGCTTTTTCTAATATAAAATATTGGTCCTTTCAGAGTAAAACATTTCATTATACAGTAAGCTTACTCACATGCAGACACAGACAATCTCACTGACACACACAAGCTCATTGATACACAGCCTCATAGACAAACAATCTCACTGATATACATAGGCTCATTGACATAAAAACACAAGCTCACTCACTAGCAGGCACACACACACACACACACACACACAGCTTAATGTAGTAGTTCTGGTGTCTATAGCCTGTCCCTGCAGACTTTTCAATGTAAACACTGACTTTCAGAGAAAAGACAGTGTTTACATTGCTTCCTAGTGACACTTCTAGTGACAGACACTCAGACGGTCACTAGAGGCGATTCCTGTGTCAGTGCAGATTGGCTGAGATCATCAAGCTTGATGTTCTCAGTGATAGAGGCAGGGCCAGTAGAGGGGAGACCAGCACGACGTTGGGGAAAAAAAAGTGAGTAAAAACACTATTTTTAAAAACAGACACACACCCCATGACACATATACCATGACAGACACACACGCCATGACAGACACACACACACCTTGACAGACACACCATGACGCAGACCATGACACAGACAGACACACACCATGATACAGACACACTGTGACACAGACAGACAAACATTACATGACACAGACAGACACACACACACACACACCACAACATACACACACACCATGACACACACATACACACACACCATGACACAGACAGACACACACATTATGACAGACACACACACCATGACAGACAGACACACAAAAACACACCATGACAGACAGACACACACCATGACACACACAAACACCATAACACAGGCAGACAGACACACACACACCATGACACAGACAGACAGACAGACACACACACACACCATGAAACAGACACACACACCATGACACAGACAGACAGACACACACACACACCATGACAGAAAGACACACAGCATGACACAGACACACACACATACACCATGACAGACACACACACATACACTCCCACTGACAGACTGACATACATACCTGTTGCTACCTGTGGGCAGACAGATAGGTGTGCTGGCGGCCGCAGGGAGAGCTTGGATGGCGGCCGCAGGGAGAGCTTGGATGGTGGCCGCAGGGGGAGCTGTATGTTCTGTCTCTGCTCCCCAGCACACAGCTTAATGAGACCGGGGCCAGAATATGACGTCAATAATTAAGTAGTGCGTGAGGGCGGTCTAATTAAGTAGTGCGTGAGGGCGGGGGAGCAGAGACAGAACAGCCAGCTCTCCATGCGGCCACCATTTAAGCTCTCCCTGCTGCCACCATATAAGCTTCCCTGCGGCCACCATCGAAGCTCTCCCTGCGACCCGCAAGTGACCCAAATGTGGCCCCAGGTGCCGATGGCCCACCGAGAAATTTCCCAGTATCCCGGTGGGCTAGTCTGGCCCTGGATACCACCGTTTACTTATGTCAATCCAGACATCCATTCACAACCAACAGAAACATAGAATATACAATATTCTACACACGTATTGACTGTTTGGAGATGTTTCAATGATATGTATGAGAGTTTCACACCCTTTGTTTCACTGCCTAATAATAACATACAAGAGGGTTCCAAATGTTTACATCACTGACTGATAACAAAGAACTTATCTCACGCCTCATTATGTAGGAGAGAGTGTCAGACAGTTTATCTCGCTGCTTCATTATGTAGAGAGATGGTCAGACAGTTTATCTCGCTGCGTGATAATGCAGGACATTGTTTTAATCAGTTGATATCACTAAGAGATAGTGGTGACAAACTCTTTGAGCACCAGGTCAAACACATGATATGAACAAGAGAAACATTAGACTCACAGTGTCACCAATACAACCTACCAATCAATTAGCTCAGCTGGGAAAACGATCATTCAGAAAATGAAATCCAATTCAGCTATTTTAAATTCTGCAGATAAAATGACAACAATGTATGGTTTATCGACCAATATTTTAGCGATTAAATAGAATTTTATTACATGACAGGAGGCTTCGTATTTTGCATAACTCTCTTTACTAAACTCCATAGCAGTAAAGAAAAGGATAGTAAGAACCAATCAAAAAACAGTAGGAGGTATGGTATTCCCAGTGAACAGGCTCCTCTCCCTCTTTCTTTACTGCTCCATCAGCATTTTTTCAATGTTTACATATTTATTATACTTATATTGCATGTAATTTATTGCCTTCTCTGTGTATCTTTATTTAACTGTCATTCCTTTATGCCTGGTTAACTTTCTACTCAGGATTTTTTCCTGAGGCCCCTTCACATATACCTATATGTGTTCTGGTCACTCAGATTCCACTATCAACTCACACTACTCTCATCCAGGCAGGGGTCCCCACAGAAAGTCTCTGTTACTCATGTGGCAGTGGCGTACATACCCTGCGACCCGGTATGTAGCCACAGGGCCAGCCTCTTCCCCTGGGGGGCCCAGGAGCCGACCACCCCAGGGCCCCCCGAGGCTGGCCCTGCTGATACCCAGAAGGCGGGTGGCCAGGCGGGCGCGAGGGAGCACTCAGTGCTTCCTCTTCAGCTCCAAGCTGCACTGATACCGGAGCCGGAAGATGACGTCATCTTCCGGCTCCGGCATCCCTACGCGGCGCGCGAGGGAGCTGAAGAGGAAGCACTGAGTGCTCCCACGCGCGCGCGCCCGCCTGCCTGCCTGACCGGCCACCCGCCCAGGAGCCCAGCAGCACCACTGGACCCCTGGGAATCCTCCCAGCACTCCAAAAGGTAAGGAGGCTGGGGGATTTAAATTTTAAAAAAAAACGTGTTATAGTGTGTGTTAGAGTGAGTGTTAGTGTGTGTGAGTGTTAGTGTGTGTGAGTGTTAGAGTGAGTGTGTGTTAGAGTGTGTGTTAGAGTGAGTGTTAGTGTGAGTGTGTGTTAGAGTGAGTGTTAGTGTGTGTGAGTGTTAGTGTGTGTGAGTGTTAGAGTGAGTGTTAGTGTGTGAGTGTTAGAGTGAGAGTTAGTGTGTGTGTTATAGTGTGTGTTAGAGTGAGTGTTAGTGTGTGTGAGTGTTAGTGTTAGTGTGTGTGAGTGTGTGTTAGAGTGAGTGTGTGTTAGAGTGAGTGTGTGTTAGACTGAGTGTTAGTGTGTGAGTGTTACAGTGAGCGTGTGTTAGAGTGAGTGTGTGTTAGAGTGAGCGTTAGAGTGAGTGAGCGTTAGAGTGAGCGTTAGAGTGAGCGTGCGTTAGAGTGAGCGAGCGTTAGAGTGAGCGAGCGTTAGAGTGAGTGTGTGTTAGAGTGAGTGTTAGAGTGAGTGTTAGTGTGTGTGAGTGTTAGAGTGAGTGTGTGTTAGAGTGAGCATTAGTGTGAGTGTGTGTTAGAGTGAGCGTTAGTGAGTGTTATAGTGTGTGTTAGAGTGAGTGTTAGTGTGTGTGAGTGTTAGTGAGTGTTAGTGTGTGAGTGTTAGAGTGAGTGTGTGAGTGTTAGTGTGTGTTAGTGTGTGTGTCTGCTAGTGAGTGTCAGTGAGTGTGTTACTGTGTGTGTCTTACTGAGTGTGTGTGTTAGTGAGTCTGTTTGATGTCTGTTAGTGAGTGCGTGGTTGTCAATGAGAGTGTATGTTTTGTGAGTGTGTATGTATGTCTGTCGCTGAGTGTGTCTCTGTCAGTAAATGTGTGTGTCTGTTAACTAGTGTGTAAGCGTCTGTAAGTGTGTGTGTGTGTGTGTCTTCAGCACTTACCTTTCTCCAGCGCCGGACTCCCTTAGCTTAGGATCCCTCAGCCTCTCAGCTCCGAATGCGACCACGCACGCATTCAAACCGCCCATAGGAAAGCATTACTCAATGCTTTCCTATGGATTCGTGTGCTCCTCTGCGGCTGTCAGTGAGACAGCCACTAGAGGCTGGATCTCCCTCAATTGAAACATAGCAGTTTTCTCTGAAAACTATGTTTTCTGACTGTGTTAAGGTGTCTGTAGTGGTCCTTTAAGTGTGTGTGCATCTGCATGCACTGGCGTACATACCGCGGTCGCAGGGGTCGCAGCCCTGTAACCCCTGCGACCAGGTGCCCACCGCCATGTGTTGCGGCCCGACCCGCGCGCGGGGGGGGGGCCCACGGATCAATTTTCGCACCGGGGCCCCATGGGTCATGTGTACGCCACTGTCCTGTGGTATATGTGCACTATAGGGCTCAATACCCTGTGCACTCTGGGGTGAGGCCCCATTAAGGTGCTGCCTATCAGAGCTCTGCTGTTGCAATCTCTGCATACTGGGTGCTGCCCAGACACAAAACCCAATACACCCTGCTGGGGTGATATATTTAGTAGTGCTGGTACTTACTGTTCCTGAGCTATCCTACCCTACTGGGGCCCTAGTACTACTAGTACTATTCTGGAACATTACCCTGCTGGGATTAAATCCGGTACTGCTGGTACCATAACTACCGTAGGATCCTTTCCTACTGCTGACCCCTGCCTCAATGGCCCTCATACAAGTGCCAGGTCCTTACTATCATGGAAGACTCACAGTCTACTACAGTGGACTTTTAATCCATGGTAAATGCAGCGGTGGCCGCTTCTATGGAAAAGGCCCTATCCCATATGATAGCCATTCAACCAAAACGCTCCAGGCCACGCCACACACGCCCAGACACCGAATCTGAAGACTCTGAAACCCAGTCTAAGGACAACACCAGGGCTAGTAAGCGCCATTGGAAAGGGGAGAAGGACCTCAAACCGAGCAAGGGCAAACAGCCCATTAAGAAAAGCAAAACGGCGACCGCCGTTACCCCTGCTCCCACCCAAGCGCCATCCTTAGAGGAAGAGGAAGACATTGATGACACTATGGCCATATTGGATGAATGGCAGGCTAATGCCTCCCAATCCGATGACGAAGCCTGGGGCTCAGAATCTAAACCCTTTCACACAGGGGATTCAGACTTATTCACTGCCGAATGGCCAAGGGATAGGGGACACCACCGTGCCACAGGACGAAGCTATTCTGGACCCCATGGGCCAGACGCTCTTTGATCCATGAAACATCAGGCACCCCCGCTCCACAGACTGGACGCCTCCGGAACACCTCGCAAAGTTTATGCACCTATGGATGCGCAAACCTATGGACAAGATAGTCCTCAACCGACTGAAGTCAGAATGCCCCCGCCCTTCCCTACCACACCAAGTGGCCATGAAACCGGACTTTGACTAGGTAATCACTACCTTCATGAGCAGAGGTGGTTACAACCCCCAGGCACGAGGTGGAGAGAGGATTCAAAGGAGTCCAAGACAAACTTCTAGATGCCTTCCAACGTGCAGACCAATTTGATGCCGACATGGTCAGGGAATGGGCTCACGATATCTGCGAATGGGCTCAACGCGGTTTTTGTTTTCTTGGAAACGCAAATGTGGCCCTCTCTTCGGAGAGGCGTAAGGCAGCACTTCTCCGCATGGACGGGAAGTTGGTGGAGTTGGGCACCAAAGAACTCGGACATCTGGCACAGGGCAAATTATTTGGAGACCCTTTTCTAAAGGAATTGAACCGACACATCAACGTCTTTACCTCATTGAGTAAAGCTCAAACCTCAATGAGGAGGGTCTTCAGACAATACCCCCCTAGGGGTGTTTTTGGACGGGCTGGCCGCCACAGGGGCCGTGCTGCCAGCTGTTTCTGGCCATCAGACCCCCGATCCTCAAGACCGCAACCCTTCCACCCAGAAACGGGATACCGTCAACCTTTCCCCTACTCATGAGGTTCGGACAGAGCACGCAGTACCAGTGGTCGTGGCAGATCCCGCTTCGCACCAGGTAAGCTATCATCTACCTTCGATCACCTTGCATGCAGGTCGTCTCTCCCTTTTCTTTCAGGAATTGGACGACCATCTCGTCAGACGCTTGGATACTCCAGACGCTACGGGGATACATCATAGATTTCGTCAGCACACCTTATCAAGAGGTCCCAACACGACCGCTTAACAGTTCGGCAGAGGACTCAAAACTCATCCAAGCCGAACTTCGGGAACTCCGCAACAAGGGTGCGATAGAACCCACCCCGGACTCAGGAGGATTCTTCAGCAACATCTTCTTAGTAAAGAAGAAAACAGGAGACCTCCGACCAGTCATAAACCTCTGTTCTCTCAACGCCCACGTGGTCTACCGCCACTTCAAAATGGAGGGAATCCACCTCTTACGAGATCTCCTGCAAGACGGCGATTGGTTCACAAGATTGAACCTCAAAGACGCCTACCTATCAGTACCGATTCACACCGACAGCAGACGTTTCCTCCACTTCACGTGGAACGACCAACCATGGCAGTTCACTTGCCTCCCTTTCGGCCTCAGTTCGGCCCCATGGTGTTTCACCAAACTGCTGAAGCCGGTGGTTACTCATCTGCGCGCAAGAGGAATACACTGCATTATATACCTGGACGACCTTCTAATCTTCTGCTCCGTTAAGTCACGACTCAGACTACACACACGTTTTGCCATGGAACTCCTAGAATCCCTAGGGTTTACGATAAACCAACTGAAATTGGCTACAACTCCGTCCCAAACCATACAATTCCTGGGATTCGAAATCGACCAAGATCTCGGCTATTCGGAAGGAAATCCGCAAGACGATCAGATGTCAATCGGTTCCCATTCGCAAACTAGCACGGATCGTGGGTCTCTTATAGGAATCCATCCAAGCCATCTTCCCGGGTTCACTCCACTACAGGGCGATGCAACGCCTCAAGGCATCCTTCCTCCGCCGAAATCCCACCTACGACCAACCAGTACCGATTACGGCAGAGGTCAAGGAGGAACTACCGTGGTGGCTGGACAGCATGCAGGCCTTGAACGGCCGAGCAATATTCGGTGACACCCCAGATTTCGTACTGGAATCGGACGCCAGCCTTTGGGGCCGGGGCGCCACGAGCGAGGGAGTATCGACAGGAGGAGCCTGGACTTCACAGGTACTCAACCTGCATATCAACTGTCTCGAACTACTGGCGGGCTCCTTCGGCATATGCAGCCTGGCAAGGGACAAATCAGATTGTTGCATTCTCCTCAGGATGGAAAACATCTCGGCCGTCCAATATATCAACCGCCTAGGCGGAGCTCGCTCACGACTCCTGTCCGAACTCACAAAAGAGGTGTTCGACTTCTGGATCGAGAGACATTCAATGCCCTCACGCAAATGAGAGGACCCTTCCATCTGGACCTCTTTGCATCCCGCAACAACAGACAAACACCAGACTTCTTCAGCTGGCTCCCAGATCTAGAATGCAACGCAGTGGATGCTTTCCTACATGCCTGGCCGCCCTTCTGTGCCTACGTATTTTCCACATTCGCTATGATAGCGAGGACTCTCCACTATCTGAAGGTACACCAGATTTCTCTGCTTCTGATTACCCCCCTATGGCAG
>OW240920.1:458988-470124 GCA_933207985.1 Pelobates cultripes
TATCGCAGACTGCTAGGGACCTCTTATGGGATTCATGGGCACTGGGGACGAGATTATGCTACCTCTCTGCTTGGACATCTTGGTCCGCTTGGTGCCTGGAATGGGACCTCGATCCTCTTACGGCACCTATTCCCACCATCCTGAATTTCCTGTTGTCACTGTTCGCAACAGGAAAATCTTATAGAACTATTAATGTAGTTCGTTCAGCGATATCAGCAGCACATACACCTATCCAAGGGATTCCGGCGGGTAAGGATCCTATGGTATGTCGACTACTGAGGGGCATGTGACTAAAATGGCTTCCGGCCCCCAAATACACCCACCTATGGGATGTGGACCTCGTCCTCACCTTCTTAAGAGAATGGCCACCTAACGACAGACTCTCGCTTCGCCAACTTTCTGCAAAAAATGACGATGTTACTTTGCTTAGTTTCCTTTCATCGGGTATCCGACGTTAAGGCATTCGAAATCAACGCCTTTTCGATAGATCCTGAAGGGGTCACCTTCCATGTCTCCCGACGGACCAAATCGAACTCCTCCGCCATTTTTTACCCCTTCTTCGTCGCGGAACCCCAATTATGCGTGGTAGCAACCTTATGCAGCTACGTGACGGCTACCGCCTCTCTTCGCCCGACTCCCTCCGGTCAACTACTGATTTCCTACGTCAAACTCTACAATCCAGTTTCCTCTACCACTCTCGCTAGATGGGTACGCTGGATCTTGTCACTGGTGGGCATGGATGCCACTTTCGGGGCTCATTCGGTGAGAGGCGCGGCTGCTTCTTCGGCCTACGCAGCTGGAGCATCACTATCAGATGTTCTACGCACGGCCGACTGGTCACGTAAATCCACTTTTCGAACCTTCTACTTTAGACCGAACTCCTGCGCTGCGTTTTCTTTGTTAAATCAGAGTTAAAAATGCAAAATACAAAGCCTCCTGTCATGTAATAAAATTGAAGATTATGCTAGCTTTAGTGTACTAATAATCTTAATTTTAATAAAGATAGGAGGCGAGTATTTTCCCACCCATACCCACCCTTTCGGTCTTCTGGTATCTCTATACTGTTCCTTCTTCTAATTCCTCTATCCTTCTATAGGAAACTAGTCTCTACTCTACCTTCACCATTCCGACTATCCTACGTATATGGTGTATATCTCACATGTCAGGATTATTATACCTTGTTGTACTTTAGAGAGAGTGGTACCTATTACTAATGTATTGTCACTATAATACTATAGTCTTACATATATATGCTGTTCAGATGATTCCCAGGTTTTTCATGGTCTTACCTAACCTATTCCACATTCTCGTTTCAGCGTAACTCAACATGGAACTTTGGTTATATCTATGTGGATCATCCCAAGTTTATCCTAAATTGTTTGGATTGAATCTCCTGTTATAACGGATTACCCAAGTTTACCCTTCACTCCACATGGATTATACCGATTCGCTTGGATTGACTCTACGGTTACAGACCCAAGACTGGTTTTGTTTCTTAATTGTTTGAACTTTATCCGTCTGCGATGTCGCTAGTAGAAAAAGGCGGAGGAGACTGTTCACTAGGAATACCATACCTCCTACTGTTTTTTGATTGGTTCTTACTATCCTTTTCTTTACTGCTATGGAGTTTAGTAAAGAGAGTTATGCAAAATACGAAGCCTCCTGTCTTTATTAAAATTAAGATTATTAGTACACTTAAGCTAGCATAATCTTCAATTGCATGACGTAAAAAATAGTTTCAGTCGAGCCACTTCGCCCAAAAATAAAAAGTATTTAAGAGAATAGCTGAATGTCAACTCCATGGCAGTTCAGCTCATCCCAATTTCATTAACAGGAAAAGAGTTTGGAAAGCAAATCAGACAAACCAAAAGGGCCAATCAGTGTATTTTGCAGTTCGCTGGTGCATTTTCCCACCATTTAGTTCGCAGATCAAGTTAAAAATCGTGACCAATAGAGGGAAATAAACAGGAGAAGCAGTAAAACAGTATCTGTTTATATTTATTTATTTAATATCATATACGATATATAAATAGAGATATTTATTTAATAATATATATGATATATAACTAGAGATATTTATTTAATGTTATATAAGATATATAAATAGAGATTTGTAATTAATGTTATATACAATATATCAATAGAGATATTTAGTTAGCATTATATACGATATATAAATAGAGATATTTATTTACTATTATATATGATATATAAATAGAGATTTTTTGTACTAAGTACGATATAAATAGAGATATTTAATATTATATACGATATATAAAGAGATATTTAATATTATATACGATATATAAATAGAGATATTTATTTAATATTATATACGATATATAAATAGAGATATTTATTTACTATTATATACAATATATAAATAGAGATATTTTTTACTATTATATACGATATATAAATTGAGATATTTATATAATATTATATACAATATATAAAGAGATATTTATTTAATATTATATATGATATATAAAAAGAGATATTTATTTAATATTACATATAATATATAAATAGAGATATTTAATATTATATACGATATATAAATAGAGATATTTTTGTAATATTATATACAAAATATAAATAGAGCTATTTATTTAGTATTATATACGATATATAAATAGAGATATTTAATATTATATACGATATATAAATAGAGATTTTTTTTTTTTTACTATTGCTCCTTTTTCCTACTTTTGTTTACTTCTCATTTGATCTGTGAATAAAATCAGGATTTAGCAGCTTTTTCCTATTAACCAATCATTTTTATTCCCATCAATCATCTATAGTTTTGCGATGATACAGGTGGAATTCTACTAACATGCTTGTCCACTGTGTGTTTCGTTTTGGAGTTCTGGAAATTGCAGTTTGGAATTAAACAAATCTTCAAGTCTATAATAAATAATATATAAAAAATCCGATATCTGTTTGATATTATTTTTCCACTATAAGAGGGACCTATTCACTAATCACAGGTTCAGGTAAGCTGGCATTTGAACACGGTAATTTAGTCTGAAAAGAGTTGGAAAAGTGGAGATTTCCAAATTGTTATTTTACCGTAAATGTTGCAGGTTCGTTGTCAGCTTTCAGTAACTTATAGTTTAACGAGTATACCATTATATTTTTGCAGAGCTATCCTAAAACAACTGACACATTGTCTTTAGAGTTTTTCGTAAATCCAAAAAAACATGTTTCCAGTGTTTGATTTGCAAGTTTTTATTTTATTTTTGTTTAATTTCAGAATTTTCTGAATGCGTAATACATTTTTTTTTTCACAGCCCAATATAGGATATCGTTTCCCCAAGTGTTCTCTCTGCTTGACAGTGTTGGAGAGATCTTTGGGAAGTTTGTCATTCTCTTTGACAATCCAGGGAGGGTTTGAAAGAATTAATCCTACTGTTTTACAGTGTAAGCCCTCCCCTTCTAGCCCTGCCCATGCTGTCTGCGGCTGTCCAATCACAGACTTCCCACTGCAGCTCAATGAGAAGTCTTTGCAAGGCAGTTGCTCTGGACAATTGCTGCCTTTTGAGTTTAGTTCCACTGAGCTCACCAAAGCACGAAGTAACAGGACCAGTTGCCTGATTGACAGCCAGGGGGAGTAACAAAGTTAATTTACAGGAGTAATGATTTCTATTGAAAGTTTTTCAAAAAAGAGGACACACTCTTCACACAAACCTTTACCAAAGTAAAGTGTAAACAAGTGACATAAATAAACGACCCAGTTTGACTATTTAGGATTAGATATTGCCTACGGACTTCCTGACAATTCATGGTTTGGTGGAAAAAAAAGCCTAAATGAGTTTATTTTACTGTATGAAACATTTCTGAGAGTTTTCATTTCTGTTTAAAAACATGAGAGAAGATTTCCCTAATGTTTTCATAACATGGGTTTAATGTACAGTATATTTTCATTATGTTTGTAGTTATGCAGAGCAATGCATGTAAGACATTATGCAAATGGCTGGAATAATATTTACATTACTGCAAAAACCATATTATATCAATGATGATATCATATTACACAAATAAACACTATCTGAAACATTAAAACAACAGATAGAAGTATAAACAGTGAGCACATAATAAGTGAATATGTAATGTTACATCTATCATAACATAGAAACATAGAAACATAGAATGTGACGGTAGATAAGAACCATTCGGCCCATCTAGTCTGCCCAATTTTCATTAGTCCCTAGTCTTATCTTATAGTTAGGATAGCCTTATGCCTATCCCACGCATGCTTAAACTCCTTTACTGTGTTAACCTCTACCACTTCAGCTGGAAACATAGAAACATTGAATGTTACTGGAGATAAGAACCATTTGGCCCATCTAGTCTGCCCAGTTTTCTAAATACTTTCATTAGTCAACATGTCACAATAACAAGATTATAACATATTCTAATAACATTGTGGCGGAACCAACCTCGCCACTGTCCACTGGAGAGGCCTGGTTGCTCGCCTGCTCCCTTTAGACTATGGTCCTGCATTTTAAACTTTTATTTTACCGGCAGAAAGGTTTATGCGTGCCTTTCTGCGGACTGTTAAAGCCATGCTACCCCAGATAGCTATGCCATGGAGCCCAGCCGTATACTGAAAGACTGTATGAAAGACTTTGGCTCCATGGCGATTGAACTGTATGTATGTGATCTGAGCGCCATTCGGTAGTAATATGCGCTCAGATCTAAGCTATCTGGGGATATGTAGAATGTATATGTTTTATGGAATAAATGTGGCTGTATGTAATTTTATGTCTTTTACTGTATTGTTACTGCCATGTGGTTAATTGAGTTTTGCCTCTGTCCTGGGAGATAAGTGGATTACTTCCCAATTAACTTCCCAATTATCACCAGGACAGAGAGGAGGGATTGTGATGTAATTGTGGGAGTGTTTAAGGTGTATGTCTGTGATTGGCTAAGAGCCAATATGTTTCCCAGTTTCCCATTTGGTCCCCTAGGGGAGTGTCCACCAGGTGGGAGACCTGCATAAAAGCCGGGCAGTTAGCCCCAGTAAACAAGTTCCTGCTTAACCCTCAAAGTGAAGTGTCGTCTCATTATTGGGGGAGGATTTACTGTATGCTGTTAGAGATTGCCAGGAGTGTAAGCCGCTTGGGGGCTTTTCCTGTTCGTCTGCTAGCAGCTATTCGTGTGTCTCCAGTTCGGGAGTTTCGAACATTCCCTTGGTATGCAGTTCGGGAGTTGGTGAATTCGTGGGTTATCAGTTCAGGAGATTGGTGCTTGCAGTAGCTGTCGGTGCAGCTGAAAAAGGGGAATATCGCCTAAATGGTTTTTAACCTCTTTTGGGCAAAACGGTCCGTTACAAACATGTTTTTATATGAAGCACATACTATTAAAACATTATCGTTTAACTGTAATCCAATCTGGCTTCAATGATATACTCTAAGCAAACAACTGGTTCTCTCTTTCAGTAAAGAAAAGGTCGGGGTTGGGGCATTGCCCACATTTGGTTGAAGGGACACTGCTGACCGCTAAAGCACTTCAGCTTGCTAAAATGCATTATGTGTAAAGAGTATTTCATTTTACAAAAAGTGCAGAATATAATATGAATTTGCACCGTTATATATTAACCTGGTTACATCCCCCTGGCTGTCAATCAGACAACAGGTCCTGTTACTTCCTGGTTTGTTTAGCTCAGTGGAGATAAACTCAAAAGGCAGCAATTGCCCAGAGCACCTGCCTTGCAAATATTTCTCATTGAGCTGCATTGGGAAGCCTGTGATTGGACAGCCACAGAAAGTCTGGGTGGGGATAGAAGAGGAGGGTTTGCATATACTGCAGACAAGCTTTTACAGGCTGTTTTTAGCTATACCCCCAATAAAAAATGGTATAATCAATTGGAATAACGTGAGCATGTTTCCACCCTTATAATATGACTCATTTTTGAACGACATTTTAATTAGAGAAATACATTAATCATACATGTTAACCAACTCTATACATGTTATTATTAAGTTCCATCTTGTGCATAATATTGAATTTTGATTACATGCCAAGTGTTTGAGGATACCGACAGATAAAAATCTGTCAGCTAAGTCATACAATTAAATTAAGTAATAATATTGTGTATAGAGACTATTGTTCAGCGTATTTAGGACAAAAAAAGTAGCATGCTTCTAAATCAATGACAAAGATCCCGCCTTGAATGAATGGCAATGATTAAGGCACTTCTGTTACACAAGGATTTTATAGGGCTAGAAAAAGCCAAAAGTGGGTTGTAAAATTAATTAACGGAATGGAAGACTTGAGTAAAGAAAATTGGCAAAAAAAGTTAATGTGTGTACTTTAGATAAAAGGTGACTTAGAGGGGATTTGATAACATGATGCAAATATATAAAGACCCAGTATAAACAGGTCTCTGGTAATATGTTCATAATAATAAAAGGCAAGAGGTCACCCCTTTAGACTAGAACAAAGGAAATTTCACCTATAGCTGAGGAAATGGTTTTATACAGTAAAAACTATTTATTTTTTGGGGGGGACGGGGGGAGTTTGAGGATATCATAGTTAATGTTGGATACCTGCTTGTAAACCAAAAATAATTATGTAATTATGTAATTGTGCATAATGTATTTTTTCATTCATTTGATAGTCTTTTATGTTTTTTTTAAAGAAAATAGGGTAAATATATTCCATTCATGTGGCATATATTATTTAATATATGAGACTGGTTCTGAAATATTAGCTCAGTGGTTGAAATGCTTATGGGCTTCTAAGGAACCTGTTTGCATTTTTCCAAATTTAGTCTCCTAAGAACTGCCATCAGAAGCTAAAAGTATTTTTTAATAAATGTATCTATAACCATTGGTGGAAAGGTTGGAGTTTATCAGATTGGTTAATATCATAAAGTTTAGTTGGCTATTTAAACACATTATAGGTTCTTGTTGTATACAGTATACATAAGGTGTAAGTGAGTTAAAAACAATGACTGTGCACAAAATATAAATCATGACAGGAGACATGACAAAGCCTTCAAAATAACTGTGATCACACAGCTAGTCATAGCTACTCCTATCAACTTAGTTTTAAAAGCCCAAATACTTGATGTTCTGTAACTGACAGTCGGAAGGTGGCGGCTTACTTTATAATCTAGGCGAGCCGTTACCTATAGTGGCAGTCAATAGCTCCCTGTTAGAATTGGGTACATTTAGCAGTCAGGAAACAACCACTACTCACTAACAAGTGGCGACAAGCTAATTTGTGAGCGGAGGCTGGTGACAACATTGGAAACCAGCCCATATGTCAGTGAACTAAAAAAGTTAGAAATCCATTGCTCTGCATTTTATTCATAGAAACATAGAATGTGAAACATAAATAATGACATAATAACATAATAATAATAATAATAATAATTATAATAATGTGACGGCAGATAAGAACTATTCGTCCCATCTAGTCTGCCCAATTTTCATTAGTCCCTGGCCTTATCTTATAGTTAGGATAACCTTATGCCTATCCCACGCATGCTTAAACTCCTTTACTATGTTAACCTCTACCACTTCAGCTGGAAGGCTATTCCATGCATCCACTACCCTCTCGGTAAAGACAAAGCACATTGTTGACACATAAAGGTCTGGCACAGAGTGAAGTTAGAAGCCTGAGGTGAGGAAGAACCTCAATCAAAAGTAAATGAAGAAATAAATTCTAAACCGACCTTGCTCTCCAATACTGAGGCCAAGGTCTTCCTCAGCCCAGTCCTTATCTGCTGACATCAACCCCCTCAGGGGAGGGAGAAAAGGGTCGGTAGAGCTGTCTGGGTCCAGCATGCTGTGTTCACGCTGGTGTTAGACACTATTTTACAGAGAATTGATGATAGCCTGCCTGTGACTGCTGTTCTGGCTTCACATACAGACTCCAGCCACCATGAACACATCAAATCACTAAGTGGTCTGGGTGCTTGGAGTAACCCATGAAACATACTGATCTGCTCCTGTTGTTACGATGTGTTCCTCTGGTTTTCCTGATTTCTCTGTATCTATTATACATAATTATATCCTTATTTAAACCCACTAAAATATCATTATATAAACCAACACATCCATAATGATTGCTTGATGTCAAGCCATAATAGAAAACTATTAGAAACATTTACAGGTTTCCTCGGGAGCTTTCTGCACAGAGCACAGGTTTATAGCAGTGATAAATGCAGGGCCGGACTGGGGATACGAAGCAGCCCTGGAAAAAAATCTATGCCAGCCCCATAAGTCATTGTGCTATGTAGGGTGTGTATATATATATATACCAAACAAACGAAGAATCAGCACTCCCAGGGTTTTTAAATAAGTAAAAAAATACTTTACTCCATATTTTTTTACTTATTTAAAAACCCTGGGAGTGCTGATTCTTCATTTGTTTGGTATTTATTGTGCAATCTAGCACCGGGTCCCAAGTTTTCTTTGGTAGGAGTGCAAGGCTTCTTTTTGTTTTATGTCTATATATATATTTAAATTGCATATATATATATATATATATATATATATATATATATATATATATATATATATATGCAATTTAAATAGTTGGCTGCACTCTCGGATTTCCTGAAAATGCAACTTTTATTGAAATATTTAAGAGAAGATCAACGTTTCAGTCCCTCTTGTGGACTTTCGTCATGATCCTGATGCAAGTCCACAAGAGGGACTGAAACGTTGATCTTCTCTTAAATATTTCAATAAAAGTAACATTTTAAGGAAATCCGAGAGTGCAGCCAACTATTTCAATTGCCTATATATATACTGGATACTGGAGCCCTGGTGATGCAACAGTATATATATATATATATATATATATATTTTTTTTTTTTAATTGATACATTTCTTCTTCTAATTCAAAATATTAGTTATTTTAGGGTAATTCAATTATACAGTAAAGCATACTCACACACAGACAGACAATCTTACTTATGCACACAAATAGGCTCATTGACAGACAATGACACACACAGACACGGTTACTGGCGCACACACAAATTTAGTACAGACAAACTCTGATACACACACACAAGCTTACTATAGACAAGCTCACTGTCACACACACACGCTCACTACAGACAAGCTCACTGATGCGCACACACTCTCCCTACAGACAAGCCCATTGACACACAAGCTCCCTACAGAAGAGCTCACTAACACACAGATTCACTACAGACAAGCTCACTGACACACACATGCTCACTACAGACAAGCTCACTGACACACATATGGTCACTACAGACAAGCTCATGATCACACACATGCTCACCACAGACAGGCTCCAACACACCCATGCTCCTTACAGACAAGCTCACTAACACACACACACATATGATCCCTACAGACAAGCTCACTGACACACATACAAGCTCACTCACTAGCAGGCACACACACACACAAACTCACTAGCAGGCACACACACACACACACACAGGCTCCCTCACTAGCAGATGCACACACACACACACACAGAGGCAGACAGTAACTGACACCCAGGCAGACAGCCACACACACACAGGCAGACAGTCATTGACACCGAGGCAAACACCCACACATACAAAGACAGGCAGACAGCCACACACATACACAGACAGACAGCCACACACTCACACACAGGCAGACAGCCACACACAGGCAGACAGTCACACACACACTCACAGTCACACACTCAGTCAGACAGTCACACACTCACAGGCAGTCACACACAGACAGTCACACACTCACACAGACAGTCACACACTCACACAGGCAGTCACACAGACAGTCACACACTCACACAGGCAGTCACACACAGGCAGTCACACACTTACAGGCAGTCACACACTCACACAGAGACAGTCACACACTCACAGGCAGTCACAAACAGACAGTCACACACTCACACAGGCAGTCACACACTCACAGAGACAGTCACACACTCACACACAGTCACACACTCACAGGCAGTCACACAGTCACACACTCACAGGCAGTCACACACTCATACAGACAGTCACACACTCACAGGCAGTCACACACAGACAGTCACACACTCACACAGACATTGAAGTCAGTCACACACTCACACAGAGACAGTCACACACTCACAGGGAGTCACACACTCACACAGAGACAGTCACACACTCACAGGCAGTCACACACAGACAGTCACACACTCACAGGCAGTCACACACTCACACACAGACAGACAGACACAGGCAGTCACACACTCACAGACAGACACAGGAAGTCACACACTCACACAGACAGACAGACACACACAGACACACTGACCTCCTTCTTCCCTCCTGCTTGGAGCTCCTGCAGGCTGGTTGTTGGGGAAGCAGGGACTCCTTCCTGCTTCCCATGCTGCAGTCAGCCGGGCCCCGCCGCACGCTAAGCCCCGCCCCTGCCGCACACTAAGCCCCTCCCCTGTCACACTAAGCTCCGCCCCCGCCGCAATTTTTTTTATTTTTTTTTTTATGATCCCAGCCGGCCATGTGTGAGCTGTGCCGGCCGGCTCCCTCTGCTCCCATGGGGCTCTGTGCGGCCGCACAGCTCACACATGGCCGGCCGGCATTAAAGGAGCTGTCAGCCCAATGATCAGGGCTGTCAGACCGGCCCCAGGAGCCGCGGCCCACCGGGAAATTTCCCGGCATCCCGGTGGGCCAGTCCGGCCCTGGATAAATGTGTCACACGTTCTGCTTTTACGAGCTCAGTCAATAAAGCATTAGGAAGCACATAAAATAACTAACAGCTTCATTAACTGTCATAAAACTATTCTCAAAGAAAACTCTTTCTTTTCAGTGAATATCCTGTAATTAAAACATCTTTCATTGTGTAATATAGCAAATTCTAAACTGCTGCACGTTTTCCAATCCGGGGGCCCCAGCTGTACAGACACTGCTCCCCTTTATCTTGTTTATGTTAATATTTTCAGTTTAGATATAATTGTGATGAGACCAATCTCGCCACTGTGCATTGGAGGAGCCTGGTTGCCTGTCTGCTGCCTTTTGACTATGGACGGGCATTTAAATACTTTATTTTTGTATACAGAAAGGTCTATTCCCGTATTTCTGCTCGGGCGTTCGGTAGATTCTCGGATTTACTGAATTAACATTTAACCCAGATAGCTATGCCCTGGAGCCTATTC
>OW240920.1:476708-513751 GCA_933207985.1 Pelobates cultripes
GATCAGTAGTGTCAGGTATAGCATGGCATGTAATTTATCGCCGGAACCCACTTCCGGGTTCACGGCGCTCAGCCCCGCCCCTTTCTCTGACGCGGTCCCTCCACGATACTTAGGAGGACCGCGCCAGATTCAAGGGCTGAATTATTCGCACAGGTGCTGCATGAAGATCAGCTGCTCTACTTCTGATCCTACCTGCTCCACTTCTCGACCTCGGCTTGTAAACGGATTTCTACCTTCTCCACTCCTAGACCTCGGCTTGTAACTCTGAATTCTACCTTCTCCACTCCCAGACCTCGGCTTGTTAAAACGGACTTCCCCACTCTCCACTCCTAGTTCTCAGCTTGTTGAAACGGACTTCTAATTTCTCCTTCATTGGGTGAATTAACCCTTCCAGTGCCAGAACTGCCTTTAAGTTAAGTAATACTTTTACCAAACAAGTCAATTACTATTATTTATATTACACAGTATCTAAAACTCACTAAAGTGTCACTTTGTCTAATTATTCCTCTTACTCATAAGGGATTGCTACAAAGCCTAATTTTACCTACATGGATATTTAAAGGTACAGTGACCATAGTTTCATACCAATATAAAAGGAGGTGAACCTTATTGTTGTTGCAACCAAGAAATGCTGCAGTTGAGTTCCAATTAAAGAAATATTACAAAATAAGTATTACAGAATAATTCAGCCACTTCAATGGAACCAGCAGATATTAACTCTCAAGTTTCTGCCCTAACCAATAGAGTGGATACGATTGCTCAAGGGTTACAGGAACTGCAAATTACAAATGAGAGAATATTAACTTATGTTAGAGACATTCAAGGTCATCTTCCTCATGCCGCTCTTCAATCGGCTGGTGATCCTGCTGTCTGTAATCCAGAAAAATTTCATGGAGATAGAACAAAGTACAGAGAGTTTTTGAATTCTTGCAAACTACTAATTGCTTTAAAACCTAGATCTTATCCCACCGAAAGATCCAAAGTCTGTTCAGTGATCTCTTTTTTAAGAGGTGAACCTATGGCATGGGCCCATTCCTTTTTGGAAAATGATGATCCCATATTGGATTCATTGGATGAGTTCTTTGAAGCTATGTCTTTATTATATGAAGATCCTTTTAAACAAACTACTGCTGATTTAACCATCAGAACATTACACCAAAAGAATAGACCTGTTGAAGATTATATTGCAGAATTCAAAAGATGGGCTACAGAAACCCAATGACATTACTTTACGCAATCAATTCCGTCTCGGATTATCTGAAGCTGTGAAAGATGAACTCTCTCGTACAGAACTTCCTCCTACCTTAAATGCATTGATTCAACTGTCTATCAGTATTGATAGACGTCTAAGAGAAAGAAAAGCTGAAAGGGTTCTTACTAATTCTACCTGGAGAAAACCTTTCACTACTCTAAAACTACCTGAAAAAATTCCTCCACAAACTGAACCTATGGAAGTAGGTATAATAAAAAGTCCTCTTACTTCTGAAGAAAGAATAAGAAGGAGACAACTAAACTTATGTATGTATTGTGCTTCGAATGAACATCTAATTTCCGAATGTCCTCTACTGAAACATTCAAAAGGTGGTAAGCTTCATTCATCTACCTCTATATTGAACGTTTTTCAAAAAAGAAAAGCATCTACTTATTTTTCTATATCTCTCATATTACAGTGGGATACAAAAAGAATCGTGACTGAGGCCATCATTGATTCTGGTGCTAATGGAACTTTTCTTGATTTTTCTTTTGTTTCAAAAAATAAAATTCCTTGTGTTCAAAAAACCAATTTTATTCCAATCAGAGTTATTGACGGTTCATTTATATCCTCAGGACCCATCAAAGATGAAACAATCCCTCTAAGAATGATTACCAACAACGTACATTTCGAATTCATTACATTTGATATTATTAAATCTCCACTTTATCCCGTCATTCTAGGAATTAATTGGTTAAAAAACCATGATCCTTTAATTAAGTGGTCTCCCTTCTCCATCTCCTTTGCTTCTGATTTCTGTAAAAAAACGTGCTTACAACACATTCCTATTCTCCAAACTACTGTAGAACCAGTTATACCTCCATTCTACTCCGATTTTGCAGATGTCTTTTGTAAAAAAGAAGCGGAAACACTTCCTCCTCATCGGGTATATGATTGCCCAATAGATCTCATACCCGGAGCTCCTATTCCTTATGGTCATATTTATCCACTCTCTGAAAAGGAGTTAGAAATTTTAAAAGAATATCTTAATGAAAATTTACGCAAAGGGTTCATCAGACCCTCGACCTCCCCAGCTGCTTCTAGTATTTTCTTTGTGAAGAATAAAGACCAAACCATCCGTCCTATTATAGATTACAGAGCCTTAAATAAAATAACTATTAAAAATCGTTATCCTCTTCCACTAATAAATGAATTAATTGAAAGGTTAAGAACTGCAACTATATTCACTAAACTCGACCTTCGAGGCGCATATAACCTCATTAGAATAAAACAGGATGATGAATGGAAAACCGCCTTCCGGACAAGATATGGTCTCTACGAATATCTAGTGATGCCTTTCGGGCTCTGTAATGCCCCTGCAACATTTCAACATTTTATCAATGATATCTTTAGAGATCTTCTGGATGTATGTGTTATTATCTACTTAGATGATATCTTAATATATTCTAACAATTTGGATGAACATAGGAAACATGTTAGATGGGTTCTATCTAGACTGAGAACTCATAAATTATACGCTAAACCAGAAAAATGCCTTTTTGAGGTTACTGAATTCTCTTTTCTAGGATACATTATTTCACCTCATTCTTTGAAGATGGATAATTCCAAAATCAAATGTATTATTGATTGGCCTGCTCCTACTACTACAAAAGAATTACAACGTTTTCTTGGATTTGCAAACTTCTATAGAAAATTTATTAGAAACTATTCGGATGTATCACATCCTCTTAACCTCCTCAACAGTAGTAAACGTCCTTTTAATTGGAATAAAGATGCTCAAACAGCCTTCGACGAATTAAAAAAAAGATTTACAACTGCACCTATTCTACAACTACCTAATCCAACATTCCTATATGTTCTTGAAGTTGATGCATCAGATGCAGCCATCGGAGCAGTTCTTTCTCAACAAAAGACTCCACAAGATCCACTTCATCCAGTTGCCTTTTTTTCAAGATCCTTGAGCTCTGCTGAAAAAAATTATCCTATTGGTGAAAAAGAATTATTAAGTGTTAAAGCTGCCTTCGAAAATTGGCGTCATCTTCTGGAAGATACAAAACAACCTATAATAGTTTATACTGACCATAAAAATCTTGAATATCTCTATACTAACAAAACCCTTACAGCTAGACAAGTTAGATGGAACCTATTCTTTAACCGATTTAACTTCCAATTAATATACAGACCTGGAAATAGAAATAAAAAGGCTGACGCTCTTTCTCGAATTCCTTCTAAAACTACTACTGATGATTATCCTTCTACCAAAATAATAGGAATCCTCTCTTCTCTTCATGATGACATAAAGAATTTGAATCAGAAGGATCTTGAACTTCCCAAAACACCTATACTAACAAAAAAGGATGGTCTATTTTATTTTAAAAATAGAATTTATATTCCTCCCATTCTTAGGAATAAATTACTTAAGATGGTTCATGATTCCCCCCTAGCTGGACATCCTGGAATAAAGAAAACACTTGAACTAACTTCACGATATTATTGGTGGCCTCGCCAGGATAGAACCATTGCATTATATGTCAAAACATGTCCTATCTGTCAAAGGTCTAAACCAGAACATAATCAACCTTTTGGATTACTACTTAACTTACCTATTCCAGAAAACCCTTGGCAATCCATTTCTATGGATTTTATCGTTGATCTTCCACCTTCTCAACATTTCACCACTATTCTTGTCGTTGTGGATCGCTTCACAAAAATGTCCCATTTCATTTCTTTAAAAAAATTACCCTCCTCTGTAGAATTGTCTAAGGTCTTTATTGACAATATTGTGAAACTTCATGGTCTTCCTGAAGAAATTATTTCTGATAGGGGACACAATTTACCTCCAAATTCTGGAAAGAGATGTGTCTCTCCCTTCAAATTCAACGCAAACTCTCTTCCGCTTATCATCCCCAAACTAATGGGCAAACAGAAAGGGTTAACCAATGTTTGGAACAATATCTTCGATGTTATTGTTCATACCTCCAAGATGACTGGACCACATGGTTACCTATGGCCTAATTTTCTTACAATAATACCATTCATTCTAGTACGAAAATGACTCCTTTCTTCTCCAACTATGGTTTTCATCCGTCTTCATTCCCCATCCAAACCATTACTTCATCCAATCCTACTGTTACATCAAAAAATGAATTTATGTCTTCTCTATTTTTAAAATTACGGGAGAATCTTCAACTCGCCCAAAATAACCAGAAAAAGTTTTTTGACAATAATAGAAGAATTCCCCCTCCTTACAAGGTAGGGGATCTTGTCTGGCTCTCTTCAAGGAATATTACCACAAGCCGTCCTTCAAAGAAATTGAGCTCTCTTTTTCTTGGTCCCTTTCAAGTAATTACTATCATTAATGATAACGTTGTTAAACTAAAACTTCCTCCAAGTTTTAAACTTCATCCAGTATTCCATGTCTCCTTACTTAAACCACACATCCCTGATCCTTTTTTTAGAGAAATAGTAACAACTCCTGAACCTATCATTGTCCAAGGTGAAGAAGAATATGAAATTCACAAAATTTTGGATTCTCGTGTCCACCGTGGCTCCTTACAATATCTTATCAGATGGAAAGGTTATGGAGTTGATGAAGACACTTGGGAAGATTCATCTAATGTACATGCTAGGAGGTTAGTTACTGCCTTTCACAAACGCTATCCCTCCAAACCGAAATAGTGCACCCAGAGGATGCCCCATGGGAAGGGGGTACTGTCAGGTATAGCATGGCATGTAATTTATCGCCGGAACCCACTTCCGGGTTCACGGCGCTCAGCCCCGCCCCTTTCTCTGACGCGGTCCCTCCACGATACTTAGGAGGACCGCGCCAGATTCAAAGGGCTGGATTATTCGCACAGGTGCTGCATGAAGATCAGATGCTCTACTTTTGATCCTACCTGCTCCACTTCTATACCTCGGCTAGTAAACGGATTTTTACCTTCTCCACTTCTCGACCTCGGCTTGTAAACGGATTTCTACCTGCTCCACTTCTATACCTCGGCTAGTAAACGGATTTCTACCTTCTCCACTTCTCGACCTCGGCTTGTAAACGGATTTCTACCTTCTCCACTCCTAGACCTCGGCTTGTAACTCTGAATTCTACCTTCTCCACTCCCAGACCTCGGCTTGTTAAAACAGACTTCCCCACTCTCCACTCCTAGTTCTCAGCTTGTTGAAACGGACTTCTAATTTCTCCTTCATTGGGTGAATTAACCCTTCCAGTACCAGAACTGCCTTTAAGTTAAGTAATACTTTTACCAAACAAGTCAATTCCTATTATTTATATTACACAGTATCTAAAACTCACTAAAGTGTCACTTTGTCTAATTATTCCTCTTACTCATAAGGGATTGCTACAAAGCCTAATTTTACCTTCATGGATATTTAAAGGTACAGTGACCATTGTTTCATACCAATATAAAAGGAGGTGAACCTTATTGTTGTTGCAACCAAGAAATGCTGCAGTTGAGTTCCAATTAAAGAAATATTACAAAATAAGTATTACAACGGCTGGGCTCCATGGCATAGCTATCTGGGGTAGCATGGCTTTAACAGTCCGCAGAAAGGCATGAATAAACCTTTCTGCTGGTAAAATAAAAGTTTAAAATGCAGGACCATAGTCTAAAGGGAGCAGGCGAGCAACGAGGCCTCTCCAGTGGACAGAGGCGAGGTTGGTTCCGCCACAATCTTATTAGAATATGTTATAATCTTGTTATTGTGACATGTTGACTAATGAAAGTATTTAGAAAACTGGGCAGACTAGATGGGCCAAATGGTTCTTATCTCCAGTAACATTCTATGTTTCTATGTTTCCAGCTGAAGTGGTAGAGGTTAACACAGTAAAGGAGTTTAAGCATGCGTGGGATAGGCATAAGGCTATCCTAACTAAAAGATAAGGCCAGGGACTAATAAATGTATTTAGAAAATTGGGCAGACTAGATGGGCCGAATGGTTCTTATCTGCCGTCACATTCTATGTTTCTATGTTATGATAGATGTAACATTACATATTCACTTATTATGTGCTCACTGTTTATACTTCTATCTGTTGTTTTAATGTTTCAGATAGTGTTTATTTGTGTAATATAATATCATCATTGATATAATATGGTTTTTGCAGTAATGTAAATATTATTCCAGCCATTTGCATAATGTCTTACATGCATTGTTCTGCATAACTACAAACATAATGGAAATTTACTGTACATTAAACCCATGTTATGAAAACATTAGGGAAATCTTCTCTCATGTTTTTAAACAGAAATGAAAACTCTCAGAAATGTTTCATACAGTAAAATAAACTCATTTAGGCTTTTTTTTCCCACCAAACCATGAATTGTCAGGAAGTCTGTAGGCAATATCTAATCCTAAATAGTCAAACTGGGTCATTTCTTTATGTCACTTGTTTACACTTTACTTTGGTAAAGGTTTGTGTGAAAAGTGTGTCCTCTTTTTTGAAAAACTTTCAATAGAAATCATTACTCCTGTAAATTAACTTTGTTACTCCCCCTGGCTGTCAATCAGGCAACTTGTCCTGTTACTTCATGCTTTGGTGAGCTCAGTGGAACTAAACTCAAAAGGCAGCAATTGTCCAGAGCAACTGCCTTGCAAAGACTTCTCATTGAGCTGCAGTGGGAAGTCTGTGATTGGACAGCCGCAGACAGCATGGGCAGGGCTAGAAGGGGAGGTCTTACATTGTAAAACAGTAGGTTTAATTATTTCAAACCCTCCCCTGGATTGTCAAAGAGAATGACAAACTTCCCAAAGATCTCTCCAACACTGTCAAGCAGAGAGAACACTTGGGGAAACGATATCCTATATTGGGCTGTGAAAAAAAATGTATTACGCATTCAGAAAATTCTGAAATTAAACAAAAATAAAATAAAAACTTGCAAATCAAACACTGGAAACATGTTTTTTGGATTTATGAAAAACTCTAAAGACAATGTGTCAGTTGTTTTAGGATAGCTCTGTAAAAATATAATGGTATACTCGTTAAACTATAAGTTACTGAAAGCTGACAACGAACCTGCAACATTTACGGTAAAATAACAATTTGGAAATCTCCACTTTTCCAACTCTTTTCAGACTAAATTACCGTGTTCAAATGCCAGCTTACCAGAACCTGTGATTAGTGAATAGGTCCCTCTTATAGTGGAAAAATAATATCAAACAGATATCGGATTTTTTATATATTATTTATTATAGACTTGAAGATTTGTTTAATTCCAAACTGCAATTTCCAGAACTCCAAAACGAAACACACAGTGGACAAGCATGTTAGTAGAATTCCACCTGTATCATCGCAAAACTATAGATGATTGATGGGAATAAAAATGATTGGTTAATAGGAAAAAGCTGCTAAATCCTGATTTTATTCACAGATCAAATGAGAAGTAAACAAAAGTAGGAAAAAGGAGCAATAGTAAAAAAAAAAAAATCTCTATTTATATATCGTATATAATATTAAATATCTCTATTTATATATCGTATATAATAGTAAATAAATATCTCTATTTATATATTGTATATAATATTACAAAAATATCTCTATTTATATATCGTATATAATATTAAATATCTCTATTTATATATTATATGTAATATTAAATAAATATCTCTTTTTATATATCATATATAATATTAAATAAATATCTCTTTATATATTGTATATAATATTACATAAATATCTCAATTTATATATCGTATATAATATTAAATATTTCTCTATATATATCGTATATAATAGTAAAAAATATCTCTATTTACATATTGTATATAATAGTAAATAAATATTTCTATTTATATATCGTATATAATATTAAATAAATATCTCTATTTATATATTGTATATAATATTACATAAATATCTCTATTTATATATCGTATATATTATTAAATATCTCTATTTATATATCGTATATAATAGTAAAAAATATCTCTATTTATATATTGTATATAATAGTAAATAAATGTCTCTATTGTATATAATAGTAAATAAATATCTCTATTTATATATCGTATATAATATTAAATAAATATCTCTATTTATATATTGTATATAATATTACATAAATATCTCTATTTATATATCGTATATAATATTAAATATCTCTATTTATATATCGTATATAATATTAAATATCTCTATTTATATATCGTACTTAATAGTACAAAAAATCTCTATTTATATATCATATATAATAGTAAATAAATATCTCTATTTATATATCGTATATAATAGTAAATAAATATCTCTATTTATATATCGTATATAATGTTAAATAAATATCTCTATTTATATAGCGTATATAATGCTAACTAAATATCTCTATTGATATATTGTATATAACATTAATTACAAATCTCTATTTATATATCATATATAATATTAAATAAATATCTCTAGTTATATATCATATATAATATTAAATTAATATCCCATTTTATATATTGTATATAACATTAAATAAATATCTCTAGTTATATATCGTATATGATATTAAATAAATATCTCTATTTATATATCATATATAATATTAAATAAATATCTCTAGTTATATATCATATATAACATTAAATAAAAATCTCTATTTATATATCATATATATTATTAAATAAATATCTCTATTTATATATCGTATATGATATTAAATAAATAAATATAAACAGATACTGTTTTACTGCTTCTCCTATTTATTTCCCTCTATTGGCCACGATTTTTAACTTGATCTGCGAACTAAATGGTGGGAAAATGCACCAGCGAACTGCAAAATACACTGATTGGCCCTTTTGGTTTGTCTGATTTGCTTTCCAAACTCTTTTCCTGTTAATGAAATTGGGATGAGCTGAACTGCCATGGAGTTGACAATCAGCTATTCTCTTAAATACTTTTTATTTTTGGGCGAAGTGGCTCGACTGAAACTATTTTTTACGTCATGCAATTGAAGATTATGCTAGCTTAAGTGTACTAATAATCTTAATTTTAATAAAGACAGGAGGCTTCGTATTTTGCATAACTCTCTTTACTAAACTCCATAGCAGTAAAGAAAAGGATAGTAAGAACAAATCAAAAAACAGTAGGAGGTATGGTATTCCTAGTGAACAGTCTCCTCCGCCTTTTTCTACTAGCGACATCGCAGACGGATAAAGTTCAAACAATTAAGAAACAAAACCAGTCTTGGGTCTGTAACCGTAGAGTCAATCCAAGCGAATCGGTATAATCCTTGTGGAGTGAAGGGTAAATTTGGGTAATCCGTTATAACAGGAGATTCAATCCAAACAATTTAGGATAAACTTGGGATGGTCCACATAGATATAACCAAAGTTCCATGTTGAGTTACGCTGAAACGAGAATGTGGAATAGGTTAGGTACTAGTCGTAAGACCATGAAAAACATGGGAATCATCTGAACAGCATATATATGTAAGACTATAGTATTATAGTGACAATACATTAGTAATAGGTAACACTCTCTCTAAAGTACAACAAGGTATAATAATCCTGACATGTGAGATATACACCATATACGTAGGATAGTCGGAATGGTGAGGGTAGAGTAGAGACTAGTTTCCTATAGAAGGATAGAGGAATTAGAAGAAGGAACAGTAAAGAGATACCAGAAGACCGAAAGGGTGGGTATGGGTGGGAAAATACTCGCCTCCTATCTTTATTAAAATTAAGATTATTAGTACACTAAAGCTAGCATAATCTTCAATTTTATTACTTGACAGGAGGCTTGGTATTTTGCATTTTTTAACGCTGATTTAACAAAGAAAACGCAGCGCAGGAGTTCGGTTTAAAGTAGAAGGTTCGAAAAGTGGATTCACATGACCAGTCGCCTTTGAGTAGAACATCTGATAGTGATGCTCCGGCTGCGTAGGCCAAAGAAGCAGCCGCGCCTCTCACCGAATGAGCCCCGAAAGTGGCATCCACGCCCACCAGTGACAAGATCCAGCGTACCCATCTAGCGAGAGTGGTAGAGGAAACTGGATTGTAGAGTTTGACGTAGGAAATCAGTAGTTGACCGGAGGGAGTCGGGCGAAGAGAGGCGGTAGCCGTCACGTAGCTGCATAAGGTTGCTACCACGCATAATTGGGGTTCCGCGGCGAAGTAGGGGTAAAAAATGGCGGAGGAGTTCGATTTGGTCCATCGGGAGACATGGAAGGTGACCCCTTCAGGATCTATCAAAAAGGCGTTGACTTCTAATGCATTAACGTCGGATACCCAATGAAAGGAAACTAAGCAAAGTAACATCGTCATTTTTGCAGAAAGTTGGCGAAGCGAGAGTCTGTCGTTAGGTGGCCATTCTCTTAAGAAGGTGAGGACGAGGTCCACATCCTATAGGTGGGTGTATTTGGGGGCCGGAGGCCATTTTAGTCGCATGCCCCTCAGTAGTCGACATACCATAGGATCCTTACCCGCCGGAATCCCTTGGATAGGTGTATGTGCTGCTGATATCGCTGAACGAACTACATTAATAGTTCTATAAGATTTTCCTGTTGCGAACAGTGACAACAGGAAATTCAGGGTGGTGGGAATAGGTGCCGTAAGAGGATCGAGGTCCCATTCCAGGCACCAAGCGGACCAGGATGTCCAAGCAGAGAGGTAGCATAATCTCGTCCCCAGTGCCCATGAATCCCATAAGAGGTCCCTAGCAGTCTGCGATAGTTCGCTGACTTGCCAGGTGCCCCGGAAAGAGTCCTAGTCACCAGGGAGAGTTTCTCTTCCAGTATTAGCGGCTGAGGATTCCCCTTCAGATCCGTAAGGAGTGCCGGATGGGAAGGCAGTAAGAGTGGGTCTGCGTAAGACAGTGCTAGAAGGTCCAGGAACCACGGTTGACTCTGCCATAGGGGGGTAATCAGAAGCAGAGAAATCTGGTGTACCTTCAGATAGTGGAGAGACCTCGCTAGCATAGCGAATGGGGAAAATGCGTAGGCGCAGAAGGGCGGCCAGGCCTGTAGGAAAGCATCCACTGCTTTGCATTCTGGATCTGGGAGCCAGCTGAAGAAGTCTGGTGTTTGTCTGTTGTTGCGGGATGCAAAGAGGTCCAGATGGAAGGGTCCTCTCATTTGCGTGAGGGCATTGAATGTCTCTCGGTCCAGCATCCAATCGCTGCCGTCTCTCCAATCACGAGAGAGAACCAGTCGGCTGTGAGGTTCGACTCCCCTGGGAGATATTCCGCCTTGAGGGAGATGTTGCGTGGAAGGCAGAAGTCGAACAAATCTTTCGTGAGTTCGGACAGGAGTCGTGAGCGAGCTCCGCCTAGGCGGTTGATATATTGGACGGCCGAGATGTTGTCCATCTTGAGGAGAATGCAACAATCTGATTTGTCCCTTGTCCAGGCTGCATATGCCGAAGGAGTCCGCCAGTAGTTCAAGACAGTTGATATGCAGGTTGAGTACCTGTGAAGTCCAGGCTCCTCCTGTCGATACTCCCTCGCCTGTGGCGTCCCGGCCCCAAAGGCTGGCGTCCGATTCCAGTACGAAATCTGGGGTTTTGCCGAATATCACTCGGCCGTTCCAGGCCTGCATGCTGTCTGTGACAGACCCATCTGTCTGGATTACAAATGCTTTGTTCGCCTGTTTTGCCGGTTACATGAATTTCCCCATTCGTATGCTTTATTCAAGGGAATGTCGGTTTTTGTCGAACGGAACTACCGAACGGACGGCCACCCAGAAGAGAAGTGTGCTGCTGGTTAACCTATTGATCCCAATTAGAACGTTGCGGTTAACCACAGACACTTCTCAATTAAAACCGAATGCCGGGTGGTCGTCGTTCGTATGTCGACCACGAGGCGGCGGCCATTTTGTCCATGCGAACGACCAGCGGTGTTCGACGATGATTTCATGGATCTGAAAACGGACACTTTTTCAGCCGAACACCGCTGAAGCCGTCGACCTCCCCTTCTCAATCGACAAAAGTATACGAATGCCAGCCGTTCGGGAGATTCAACCACACGAATGGACTTAACCCAGATAGCCGTCCCATGGAGTCAATCGCATACCGAAGAACTGAAAGAGACTTTGACTCCATGGCGATTGAACTGTGCGAATGGGATCTGAGCGCTATTCTCCAATAATGTGCCCTCAGATCCAGGCTATCTGGGGATATGCAATACGAATGTAATATGTTCGGCAGTTATGAAGTTATGGATTTTCATGTGTTTTTGTGACTTGTGTTTAAAATGGCGATTGCCTCTGCTCGGGGAGATAATTGAGTTACTTCCCAATTATCCCTCGAGCAGAGGGGAGGTGTAACGGACCGTTTAGCATAAAAGGGGAAAAAAACGCTTAGACGATAATCCCCTTTTCAGAGACAGGCACAGCTACTGAATAATCACCAAAACTCACGAACCGCCAATAAGTGAATGCTCCAAACTCCCGAACGGCATACAAGGGAATAAGGTAGCACTTCAAATAAGCGAACAGGAACCATACGAATAGCTGCTAGCAGGCGAACAGGAAAAGCTTCCAAGCGGCTTACACTCCTGGCAATCAGTCCTTAGCAGCATACAGTAAATCCCCCCAAAGTCGAGACAAGGCTCCGTGTTGAGGGTCAAGCAGTGGTCTGAGGTGCTGGCACACCCAGCCTGGTTTTTATTACAGTCTTGCAAATACAGGACCGCCCACAGGGAGGTATAAAACAACCAATCACATCACAGTTACATCCCACATATTCCCTCCCCTTATCCTGAGAGGAAACTCAATTATACATACAGTTAAAACATACTTTCTACCCAACTTTCATAACTCTAAAACCATACATCACATTCACATAAAATTACATATGCACAATCAATCCATTCAGGGGAACAACATATTCAAAAATGGCACAAATCAGACAAGGGGTTCAAAGTTAGTAAAAAGTCCTTTGTGACTAAATGAAGCATGGCTTTCTGGCCCAAACCAGTTTCAGAGTCTTCTATCCTGGAGATAAGTAATTCAATTATCTCCCAGGATAGACACAAGGCTCCATTAAGCACATGGTTGCAAAAAGACACAAAGACAGTAAAACACTTTAAAATACATAAAGTCACATTTATACATAAAACACAGACATTTCACATATCCCCAGATAGCTCAGGTCTGAGCGCACATTATTAAGTGAATGGCGCTCAGACCACACGAATACAGTTTAATCGCCATGGAGCCAAAGTCTTTACAGTCAGTTTCATACAAATGGGCTCCATGGGATTCCTATCTGGGGTATAACACATTCAAACAAATCTACCGAACCCCAGGCAGAAAAGCACGAATAAAGCTTTTCTGCAGGTAAAAAAGATGTCTTTTAACAGGGGGCCATAGTCCAAAGGCAGCAGGCGAGTAACCAGGCTTCTCCAGTGCAATGTGGCGAGATTGGTCTCGTCACATCTCTCCCCTTTTCCAAACAGACTAACAGGGTATCTGACCTCCTGTCGGTCAGTGCCCTTGTTAGTCCAGCAGCCCACCCACAAAACAGAAACAGCAGTACAGCCCACCCACAATAACTGGTTACTACACCTGAGTAAGGGAGAATCTTGTCCATGTCCAGGTGCCTCACCACAGCTGTGTGGGGGACTGATAGGCTGCCTTGGTGGGTTGCTGAGTGGGCAGAGACCAGCGGTACTCTGCCCTGATGCCAGTACTACCGCGGGAGTAGTCTGGTTGAAGCCTGGTTGCTGGAGACCGACTGTCTCCCCTTTAGTTACACTGTTCTGCTGCTGTAGACCAATTGTCTCCCCTTTTGTTGCACAGCTCTGCTGCTGGATGGGGAGACCGACTGTCTCCCCTTTGGATACTCTAAGATGTCGCTGGGGAGAGGGGGTAACAGGCTCCTCTCCCGATAGAACACTCTGCCGCTGGGGAAAGGAGACGGAGCTCTCTATTCCCTGCCCATTAATGATCCGCCGCTGGGGAGAGGTGGTAGCAAGCTCCTCTCCCATACATACTTTCATCCTCTGTGGAGGGAGACCGACTGTCTCCGCTCCCAATACAGTGTCCTGCTGCTGGGGAAAGGAGACTGGGCTCTCTATTACCTGTAGGACACTCTGCCGCTGGGGAATGGAGACTGGGCTCCCAATTCCCTGCTGTATCTCCCGCTGGGGAATGGAGACTGGGCTCCCAATTCCCGGCACATCACTCGGCCGCTGGGGAATGGAGACTGGGCTCCAAATTCCCCAAAAATCATGCTGCTGCTGGGGGGCAGGAACAACTACCTCTGCCCCCTGTAGCTCAGCCTGCCGCTGGGGAGGGAGGACGCTGCTCTCCTCTCCCTGCACTTTACACTGCCTTCCCGGCAGATCACTCTGCTGCTGGGGGGCAGGAACAACTACCTCTGCCCCCTGTAACTCAGCCTGCCGCTGGGGAGGGAGGACGCTGCTCTCCTCTCCCTGCACTTTACACTGCCGCTGGGGAGAGGAGACTGGGCTCTCTCTGTCCCGCAACTGTAGTTGCCGGTGGAGGTCCACCCACCGTGGCAGCTGACCGTCACCCTCTGCCCGGTACAGCAGAGTCTTGAATACTAGACTCCTCACGAACTTCACGGATTTCTCAGCTGGATTAGGTCCGTAGAAGTTCAGCCGCAACCACATCATGCGGTCAAATTCCTGTACAGAGTATCTGTACTCCACTGCTGGTTCCATTCTGTTGCTGTTAGGGTCGCTGTACTGAGACATGCGTTGCCCTCAAATTGTAAAATCCACGGAATGGTGTCTCCTGTAGCTGTCCTTCTGGTTGTAGGAACGATCCCACCGCTGCCACCAATTGTAACGGACCGTTTAGCATAAAAGGGGAAAAAAACGCTTAGACGATAATCCCCTTTTCAGAGACAGGCACAGCTACTGAATAATCACCAAAACTCACGAACCGCCAATAAGTGAATGCTCCAAACTCCCGAACGGCATACAAGGGAATAAGGTAGCACTTCAAATAAACGAACAGGAACCATACGAATAGCTGCTAGCAGGCGAACAGGAAAAGCTTCCAAGTGGCTTACACTCCTGGCAATCAGTCCTTAGCAGCATACAGTAAATCCCCCCAAAGACGAGACAAGGCTCCGTGTTGAGGGTCAAGCAGTGGTCTGAGGTGCTGGCACACCCAGCCTGGTTTTTATTACAGTCTTGCAAATACAGGACCGCCCACAGGGAGGTATAAAACAACCAATCACATCACAGTTACATCCCACATGTTCCCTCCCCTTATCCTGAGAGGAAACTCAATTACACATACAGTTAAAACATACTTTCTACCCAACTTTCATAACTCTAAAACCATACATCACATTCACATAAAATTACATATGCACAATCAATCCATTCAGGGGAACAACATATTCAAAAATGGCACAAATCAGACAAGGGGTTCAAAAGTTAGTAAAAAAGTCCTTTGTGACTAAATGAAGCATGGCTTTCTGGCCCAAACCAGTTTCAGAGTCTTCTATCCTGGAGATAAGTAATTCAATTATCTCCCAGGATAGACACAAGACTCCATTAAGCACATGGTTGCAAAAAAGACACAAAGCACTTTAAAATACATAAAGTCACATTTATACATAAAACACAGACATTTCACATATCCCCAGATAGCTCAGGTCTGAGCGCACATTATTAAGTGAATGGCGCTCGGACCACACAAATACAGTTTAATCACCATGGAGCCAAAGTCTTTACAGTCAGTTTCATACGAATGGGCTCCATGGGATTCCCATCTGGGGTATAACACATTCAAACAAATCTACCGAACCCCAGGCAGAAAAGCACGAATACAGCTTTTCTGCAGGCAAAAATAAAGTCTTTTAAAAGGGGGCCATAGTCCAAAGGCAGCAGGCGAGTAACCAGGCTTCTCCAGTGCAATTTGGCGAGATTGGTCTCGTCACAGGAGGGAACTGTGATGCATGCTGGGAATATTGTGGGGATGTATGTCCAAAATGTCCCCATGTCCTTCTGTGATTTCAGTCTCCCATTTGGTCCCCTAGGGGAGTGTCCACCAAGTGGGAGACCTGCATAAATACCGGGCAGGTAGCCCACAGTAAATCAGTTCGTGTTTTACCCTCAAAGCGGAGCTTGGTCTCGTTATTGGGGGGATTTGATTACCAGCGGCGAGAGACTGCCTATTTGGATTATTTGCCGCTTGGGAGATATTGTCGTTCGGTTACTAATTGCCGTTCGTGGATTTGCAGCTCGTGAAAGGAAATAGCCGTACAGGTACCGTTCGGGAGTTTGGAGTGTTCCCTGGCTGGCGGTTCGCATGGTTTTATTATACCCGCTACCCGACCACATTATTGCGAACGGGGAATACTCGCTAAACCGCGGTTTGTACATTTCATTACTGGAGGTACCGTAACACTGTCCAGCCACCACGGTAGTTCCTCCTTGACCTCTGCCGTAATCGGTACTGGTTGGTCGTAGGTGGGATTTCGGCGGAGGAAGGATGCCTTGAGGCGTTGCATCGCCCTGTAGTGGAGTGGACCCGGGAAGATGGCTTGGATGGATTCCGATAGAGACCCATGATCCGTGCTAGGTTGCATAGGGGAACCGATTGACATCTGATCGTATTGCGGATTTCCTTCCGAATAGCCGCGATCTTGGCTGTTGGCAGGCGGAGCGTGCTGGAGGCTGGAGTCGATTTCGAATCCCAGGAATTGTATGGTTTGGGACGGAGTTGTAGCCAATTTCAGTTGGTTTATCGTAAATGCTAGGGATTCTAGGAGTTCCATGGCAAAACGTGTGTGTAGTCTGAGTCGTGACTTAATGGAGCAGAAGATTAGAAGGTCGTCCAGGTATATAATGCAGCGTATTCCTCTTGCGCGCAGATGAGTAACCACCGGCTTCAGCAGTTTGGTGAAACACCATGGGGCCGAACTGAGGCCGAAAGGGAGGCAAGTGAACTGCCATGGTTGGTCTTCCACGTGAAGCGGAGGAAACGTCTGCTGTCGGTGTGAATCGGTACTGATAGGTAGGCGTCTTTGAGGTTCAATCTTGTGAACCAATCGCCGTCTTGCAGGAGATCTCGTCAGAGGTGGATTCCCTCCATTTTGAAGTGGCGGTAGACCACGTGGGCGTTGAGAGAACGGAGGTTTATGACTGGTCGGAGGTCTCCTGTTTTCTTCTTTACTAAGAAGATGTTGCTGAAGAATCCTCCTGAGTCCGGGGTGGGTTCTATCGCACCCTTGTTGCGGAGTTCCCGAAGTTTGGCTTGGATGAGTTTGGAGTCCTCTGCCGAACTGTTAAGCGGTCGTGTTGGGACCTCTTGATAAGGTGTGCTGATGAAATCTATGATGTATCCCCGTAGCGTCTGGAGTATCCAAGCGTCTGACGAGATGGTCGTCCAGTTCTGAAAGAAAAGGGAGAGACGACCTGCATGCAAGGTGATCGAAGGTAGATGATAGCTTACCTGGTGCGAAGCGGGATCTGCCATGACCACTGGTACTGCATAGAAACATAGACATAGAAACATAGAATGTGACGGCAGATAAGAACCATTCGGCCCATCTAGTCTGCCCAATTTTCTAAATAATTTAATTAGTCCCTAGTCTTATCTTATAGTTAGGATAGCCTTATGCCTATCCCACGCATGCTTAAACTCCTTTACTGTGTTAACCTCTACCACTTCAGCTGGAAGGCCATTCCATGCATCCACTACCCTCTCAGTAAAGTAATACTTCCTGATATTATTTTTAAACCTATGTCCCTCTAATTTAAGACTATGTCCTCTTGTTGTGGTAGTTTTTCTTCTTTTAAATATAGTCTCCTCCTTTACTGTGTTGATTCCCTTTTATATATTTAAATGTTTCTATCATATCCCCCCTGTCTCGTCTTTCCTCCAAGCTATACATGTTAAGATCCTTTAACCTTTCCTGGTAGTTTTATCCCGCAATCCATGAACCAGTTTAGTAGCCCTTCTCTGAACCCTCTCTAAGGTATCAATATCCTTCTGAAGATACGGTATCCAGTACTGTGTACAATACTCCAAGTGAGGTCTCACCAGTGTTCTGTACAATGGCATGAGCACTTCCCTCTTTCTACTGCTAATACCTCTCCCTATACAACCAAGCATTCTGCTGGCATTTCCTGCTGCTCTATTACATTGTCTGCCTACCTTTAAGTCATCAGAAATAATCACCCTAAATCCCTTTCCTCATATGTTGAGGTCAGGACTCTATCAAATATTCTGTACTCTGCCCTTGGGTTTTTACGTCCAAGATGCATTATCTTGCACTTATCCACATTAAATGTCAGTTGCCACAATTCTGCGTCTTCTGTCCGAACCTCTTGAGTAGGGGAAAGGTTGACGATATCCCGTTTCTGGGTAGAAGGGTTGCGGTCTTGAGGATCGGGGGCCTGATGGCCAGAAACAGCTGGCAGCATGGCCCCTGTGGCGGTCAGCCCATCCAAAAACACCCCTAGGGGGGTATTGTCTGAAGACCCTCCTCATTGAGGTTTGAGCTTTACTCAATGAGGTAAAGACGTTGATGTGTCGGTTCAATTCCTTTAGAAAAGGGTCTCCAAATAATTTGCCCTGTGCCAGATGTCCGAGTTCTTTGGTGCCCAACTCCACCAACTTCCCTTCTATGCGGAGAAGTGCTGCCTTACGCCTCTCCGAAGAGAGGGCCACATTTGCGTTTCCAAGAAAACAAAAACCGCGTTGAGCCCGTTCGCGGATATCGTGAGCCCATTCCCTGACCATGTCGGCATCAAATTGGTCTGCACGTTGGAAGGCATCTAGAAGTTTGTCTTGGACTCCTTTGAATCCTCTCTCCACCCCGTGCCTGGGGGTTGTGACCACCTCTGCTCATGAAGGTAGTGATTACCTGGTCAAATTCCGGTGTCATGGCCACTTGGTCTGGTTGGGAAGGGCGGGGGCATTCCGACTTCAGTCGGTTGTGGACTATCTTGTCCATAGGTTTGCGCATCCATAGGTGCATAAACTTTGCGAGGTGTTCCGGAGGCGTCCAGTCTGTGGAGCGGGGGTGCCTGATGTTTCGTGGATCAAAGAGCGTCTGGCAGTGAATGAGTCTGAATCCCCTGTGTGAAAGGGTTTATATTCTGAGCCCCAGGCGTCGTCATCGGATTGGGAGGCATTAGCCTGCCATTCATCCAATATGGCCATAGTGTCATCAATGTCTTCCTCTTCCTCTGAGGATAGCGCCTGGGTGGGAGCAGGGGTAACGGCGGTCACCATTTTGCTTTTCTTAATGGGCTGTTTGCCCTTGCTTGGTTTGGGGTCCTTCTCCCCTTTCCAATGGCGCTTACTAGCCCGGGTGTTGTCCTTAGACTGGGTTTCAGAGTCTTCAGATTCGGTGTCTGGGCGTGTGCGGCGTGGCCTGGAGCATTCTGGTTGGACTTGGCACTTGTAGGAGGGCCATTGAGGCAGGGGTCAGCAGTAGGAAAGGATCCTACGGTAGTTATGGTACCAGCAGTACCGGATTTAACCCCAGCAGGATAATGTTCCAGAATAGTACTAGTAGTACTAGGGCCCCAGTAGGGTAGGATAGCTCAGGAACAGTAAGTACCAGCAGTACTAAATATATCACCCCAGCAGGGTGTATTGGGTTTTGTGTCTGGGAAGCACCCAGTATGCAGAGATTGCAACAGCAGAGCTCTGATAGGCAGCACCTTAATGGGGCCTCACCCCAGAGTGCACAGGGTATTGAGCCCTATAGTGCACATATACCACAGGAGTAACAGAGACTTTCTGTGGGGACCCCTGCCTGGATGAGAGTAGTGTGAGTTGATAGTGGAATCTGAAACAGTAAGGGGATATGAGTGACCAATTGAGTTGTGGCACAGATGGATTGAAGTAAGAATATGCAAACAAGGTGTTAGAATAAAACAATGCTTACCTTAAAAGACCAAGCAGGTGTAGCTCTCCAACAGAGTCAGACCGAGTGGGTGAAGCTCCAAAATGGATCCAAGATGGCCGCCGCCACACTGAAAGTTTGGGAAAATAGATCCGGCTGCCGGCCGGAGCGTGAAAACGCGTGGTTATGTGGCTGGGGGGGACAAGGGCACTGTAATACTATGTTCCCAGCGGTGGGAGGGGGGAAAAACCATCAAACGCCCGGTGGGGGGGGGGGGAAGCAGAGTGACCAGAACACATATAGGTATATGTGAAGGGGCCTCAGGAAAAAATCCTGAGTAGAAAGTTAACCAGGCATAAAGGAATGACAGTTAAATAAAGATACACAGAGAAGGCAATAAATTACAAGCAATATAAGTATAATAAATATGTAAACATTGAAAAAATGCTGATGGAGCAGTAAAGAAAGAGGGAGAGGAGCCTGTTCACTGGGAATACCATACCTCCTACTGTTTTTTGATTGGTTCTTACTATCCTTTTCTTTACTGCTATGGAGTTTAGTAAAGAGAGTTATGCAAAATACGAAGCCTCCTGTCATGTAATAAAATTCTATTTAATCGCTAAAATATTGGTCGATAAACCATACATTGTTGTCATTTTATCTGCGGAATTTAAAATAGCTGAATTGGATTTCATTTTCTGAATGATCGTTTTCCCAGCTGAGCTAATTGATTGGTAGGTTGTATTGGTGACACTGTGAGTCTAATGTTTCTCTTGTTCATATCATGTGTTTGACCTGGTGCTCAAAGAGTTTGTCATCACTATCTCTTAGTGATATATCTGATTAAAACAATGTCCTGCATTATCACGCAGTGAGATAAACTGTCTGACACTCTCTCTACATAATGTAACAGCGAGATAAACTGTCTGACATTCTCTCTACATAATGTAACAGCGAGATAAACTGTCTGACATTCTCTCCTACATAATGAAGCGTGAGATAAGTTCTTTGTTATCAGTCAGTGATGTAAACATTTGGAACCCTCTTGTATGTTATTATTAGGCAGTGAAACAAAGGGTGTGAAACTCTCATACATATCATTCACAAATGAAACATCTCCAAACAGTCAATACATGTGTAGAATATTGTATATTCTATGTTTCTGTTGGTTGTGAATGGATGTCTGGATTGACATAAGTAAACGGTGGTATCCAGGGCCAGACTAGCCCACCGGGATACTGGGAAATTTCTCGGTGGGCCATCGGCACCTGGGGCCGGGAGACATTTGGGTCACTTGAGGGTCGCAGGGAGAGCTTCGATGGTGGCCGCAGGGAGAGCTTATATGGTGGCAGCAGGGAGAGCTTAAATGGTGGCCGCATGGAGAGCTGGCTGTTTTGTCTCTGCTCCCCCGCCCTCACGCACTACTTAATTAGACCGGGGCCGGAATATGACGTCATATTCTGGCCCCGGTCTCATTAAGCTGTGTGCTGGGGAGCAGAGACAGAACATCCAGCTCCCCCTGCGGCCACCATCCAAGCTCTCCCTGCGGCCGCCAGCACACCTATCTGTCTGCCCACAGGTAGCAACAGGTATGTATGTCAGTCTGTCAGTGGGAGTGTATGTGTGTGTGTCTGTCATGGTGTATGTGTGTGTGTCTGTGTCATGCTGTGTGTCTTTCTGTCATGGTGTGTGTCTGTCTGTCATTGTGTGTGTGTGTCTGTCTGTCTGTGTCATGGTGTGTGTGTCTGTTTCATGGTGTGTGTGTGTGTGTGTGTGTCTGTCTGTCTGTGTCATGGTGTGTGTGTCTGTCTGCCTGTGTTATGGTGTTTGTGTGTGTCATGGTGTGTGTCTGTCTGTCATGATGTGTGTTTGTGTGTCTGTCTGTCATGGTGTGTGTGTCTGTCATAATGTGTGTGCCTGTCTGTGTCATGGTGTGTGTGTGTTTGTCGTGGTGTGTGTGTCTGTGTCATGGTGTGTGTGTGTGTGTCTGTCTGTGTCATGTAATGTTTGTCTGTCTGTGTCACAGTGTGTCTGTATCATGGTGTGTGTGTCTGTCTGTGTCATGGTCTGCGTCATGGTGTGTCTGTCAAGGTGTGTGTGTGTCTGTCATGGTGTGTGTGTCTGTCATGGTATATGTGTCATGGGGTGTGTGTCTGTTTTTAAAAATAGTGTTTTTACTCACTTTTTTCCCCCAACGTGGTGCTGGTCTCCCCTCTACTGACCCTGCCTCTATCACTGAGAACATCAAGCTTGATGATCTCAGCCAATCTGCACTGACACAGGAATCGCCTCTAGTGACCATCTGAGTGTCTGTCACTAGAAGTGTCACTAGGATGCAATGTAAACACTGTCTTTTCTCTGAAAGTCAGTGTTTACATTGAAAAGTCTGCAGGGACAGGCTATAGACACCAGAACTACTACATTAAGCTGTGTGTGTGTGTGTGTGTGCCTGCTAGTGAGTGAGCTTGTGTTTTTATGTCAATGAGCCTATGTATATCAGTGAGATTGTTTGTCTATGAGGCTGTGTATCAATGAGCTTGTGTGTGTCAGTGAGATTGTCTGTGTCTGCATGTGAGTAAACTTACTGTATAATTAAATGTTTTACTCTGAAAGGACCAATATTTTATATTATAAAAAGCAATATATATTTGCGATATATGTATGTGTATATATTAATCATCTGGGGTGGCAAGACATAGCCTTAAATATTACATGCGACAATATATGGTGCAGTGACTTATGGGGCTGACATATTTTTTTTTTACCATGGTTGCTTTGTATCCCCAGTCCAACCCTGGTGGTATCAATAAGTCACAAATCTTTGTTTGTCTGAGAAGTCTGGAGTGTGGATTGGGGGTCTTGTGCTTATAGGCCAGAATTAAATTCAAAACATCTGACATCATTATGGCAATAGCTATATAGAATAGTGACATCATTATGGTTCTAGCTACATAGAATAGTGACGCCATTATGGTTATAGCTACATAGAATAGTGACATCATTATGGTCAGAACTATATAGAATAGTGACGTCATTGTGGTTATAGCTATATAGAATAGTGACGTCATTATGGCCATAGCTATATAGAATAGTGACGTCATTATGGTCATAGCTATATAGAATAGTGACGTCATTATGGTCACAGCTATATAGAATAGTGACGTCATTATGGCCATAGCTATATAGAATAGTGACGTTATTATGGTCATAGCTATATGGAATAGTGATGTCATTATTGCCCTTGTTATATAGAATAGTGGCATCATTATGGCTGTAGCTATATAGAATAGTGATGTCATTATTGACATAGCTATATGGAATAGTGACATCATTGTGGTTATAGCTATATAGAATAGTGACGTCATTATGGCCGTAGCTATATAGAATATTAGATAAAGGACCTATTGCTGCTTGTTGTCTGTCTGTTCTCTAACTATGTAGAGTCTAACTCTCCCTTCAGGAGTCCAGAAATTACCATTTGCCCGTAAGCATCCATTATATTGTAACATCCTTTGTTATTTTATTATGTATCTCTAACTGTAAAAATAAACTTGAAGAAACCATAATTCTGATGCGTATTGCTATTTGTAACTGACACATAGAGGTATTCTAATATAGATGTATATTAACACAGCGAGCCTCCCAATGAGAAGAAAGATGAAGATATATACAAGACTTATTTCAACCACCATGGAGCACAGAAAGTGATATTTTTACAACATTATATTTCTGATCTCTCCTCTGTTTCTCTCCCTAAACAGGAATTTTAGAAGAAATGGGAACATTTTTGGTTTCTCACTATTTTAGTGAGCGATATAGGTATGAGTGCATGTAGCATCTAAATCTCAAATGAAATTATTAAATGTAAAGTTATGGGTGGGACAAATGCCGGATAAGCTAAAATATGATGTTTAACTTATATCCTTACTTGGGGATAACACCGATAGCCTCGAGGCTACACATTGTACATTAGAATCTTTTTAGAAGATTAGAAGAATGCAGACGTTCTTGCCGTGCACTGTTTAGCTGTGAGCTTCTTTTTAATTAGTGATACACAGTAAATAAACTGACTTTTGAAGTTGGTTGAATACAGGATTCTCAGTGAATTTATTGAAAGTAGCTCGAACTTGTCCCTTTCACTAATATGGACATTAAGGGCTATACTTATCCGGCTTGTATAGAGCCTGTATAGAGCCATCATGATCCATCCAGAATATTCCCACAACAAAGGAAAGAGCATGCGGGAACTGTGTCAAAAACAGAGAGAATGTTAGTAGTGGTCACCATATTAAATGGTAGCATGAAACTATTTGAAAAAATGGGGAATGTCGCCTAAACAGTTGCCTATAGGAAATGTAAAGGTCATATTAGTATTATACGCCCAAATGGGTAACAATAGCAAAAGATCAAAGTATTGCAAAAACAACCTAAGTAAGAGGAAAAAATAAATTACTCAGCTAAGGAGTAAGTTTAAACCAATATAGCGGAAATAAACTAGTCTAAGGTTCAAACAGTAAATCTCTGCCTTTGAGGGCACCGATCAATTTAATAAGTAAGACTAGACTAACTGCCTATGTGGTATATGTGCCTATTGAATAGATCAATAGTATTAGCAGGACTCCGTGGAAATTAAACGTAAGGATGTGAAAATGTCTTTATAAATAGTAGAATATAAATGTGTCAGCTGACCGGATCAACACCTCCCATATGGATAGGTAGGGGAAACCGAGACTTGCTGAGAAATAATATAGTAATGGTTCTGAAACAACAATGTGAGAGAACCAATACAAACTGAAATATGATAAAATAAGTCAGAAAATAAATAAATAACGCTTACCCCATAGGGGGTTAGAAAAACATTAAAATAGTGTCAATTATATAGTGTAGCTGACAGAGTGCTTATTCGCACATTAATACTGTTCGTACAATACACACATATATAAAAGACTCAAGTGAAAAAGCCAAGAGTACCAGGTATGAAGACTGAGGGTCCAAGATTGTTCTAACTCTCTCTCACCGTGTGGACCTCCTCGTGCCGCGTGCGTTCCAGTCTGCTATCACTTAGGAGTCTGTGTAGTATGCTGCCTTACACGTTTCGTGATCATAGGATCCCTTCATCAGAGGATGGCATCCTGAATTCTTCACTCTGTTATATACTATTCAGCCGAATCATCATGCTCCATAGTTAACCCTTTATCTCATGGATACATCTAAATAGTATTAAGCTTAATATATCCCCTGTATAAAAGGTACAGTCACGTAAAGCAACTTTAACCTAAAAAAACTGCATTACGTAGTTTAAAAATAATAAACAAAAATCATTATTTAAAATTACCAATATTTATAATAAAAGAAATAGAAAGGGTCTCTGGTAATAATGTGCTTATCACAGGTAGGTAAGTAAAAATTCTCACCCCAGGATTACACAGAACACGTTGCTAAAGTGATCCCCTACAAAATTTGACACATAGAAGATACTTTGCTGCAAAAACAAAACTTAAACAGTAACAAAATCTGAATACATTACAGATTCAATACATAACACTAAAAGAAAAAAATACAAAATGCACGTCTCCGTATCTGTTATCATAAACGTATTCATTTATCTATAAAAATCGCAATCTTCATTCGAATGTCGTCTGAAAAACATAAATACATAATATTAATTTTTGTTATTAATTATATGTTTAAAATGTACTATACAAGCATATATGTAGAAAACAATTCAAACTCAAAACAGGGGTTACACGAAAAAAGCACTCGTATATGTTATCTCAACAGCAGGCATTACTTATGTAAAAAACTACTTACATTTAAAATGAACAAATACAACTGAGTAACTCCCCATTTCAATCGAAGGATAATATCTGACCCCTGATTTGAGGGCCAAATTCATTTCCCAATTGAAGATACATTCACCGGAATTACAACTTAGTCGATAGCAAAGTTAAATCCCCTTATGGTTATAGAGGATAAATGGGCTAGGCATATGTCATATCCAGTACAGATCCCCCCCAAAATAGTATTATACTCTTCTCTAATCGAGGATACCCAACAAACATCTCACATGTTAAATATATCCTATCGACAAGGGTGAGAAACAAACTCTAACTATACAGATATTGATATTCATCTATTCGAAAATAGCAATATTTATAAAACATTATCTAGAGAGAATTCATTAATCATCTTCATAATTATTACGATTATTCTCATACATCATGATCATAATTAATTAAGTAAATGCAAGTTTCTTGTGCTCATACCCATAAAAAGAAAATTTAGAAAAAGACAGTTTAAAAAAAGGACAAATACTGTAATAGCAAGAACTAAATTGGCAAGAACTAAATGATGTATCTATTGAGGTACTGAAAATCGTACATTATTTAAAAAACGTACGAAAAAAAGTGTTAACATCTGACAGAATCAAAACCTCGAAATAAATTCTTGAAATATATTAAATAATATGTCTGTTGCCTGGGAAACTCTTATATAAATATAAAAGAAACAAATTAAATGGCTTAGAAGAGAAGTAAAACAAGAGATTGAAAATAAGAAAAGGGCATTTAAAGCATTTAAATCAGACAAATCAGAGGCATCCTATTTAAGATATAAGGAAGCCAGCAATGCGTGCAAAAAGGCAATTGAAGTGGTTAAATAGAAAATGAGAAATTAATAGCCAAAGAATGCAGAACCAACCCCAAATATTTTTTCAAGTACATCAATTCTAAAAAAAAAAAAAATATAAAAGTGTAGGTCTACTGGAAACAGAGATGGGTCTGTTACCTAATGAATACCAAGTAAAGGCAGACATTTTAAATAACTATTTTTCTTCAGTATATATTAATTAGGATCCTATGGCTAAAGATATGCAAATCATTGCTGCAAAAAACTTGCAGATAACTTGTGATTGGATAACTCGAGACAAGGTGCAACAGCTGTTAAAGAAAATTAATGTAAATAAAGCTCCGGGGCCTGATGGTATTCACCCTCGAGTACTTAAGGAGCTAAGTGGGGAAATAAGTGAACCTCTGTATTTAATTTTTCAAGATTCTTTTGTTTCAGGTATTGTACCAGAGGATTGGAGGAAGGCAGATGTTATTCCTATATTTAATAAGGGTTCAAAATCCTTGCTTGGAAATTATAGACCTGTGAGCTTAACTTCTGTGACTGGGGAAATATTTGAACGGCTATTAAGGGATAATATTCAGGAATTCATTGGGAAGAACTTTGTTATTAGCAATAATCAGCATGGTTTTATAAAACATAGATCATGTCAAACTAACCTAATTGCATTCTACGAAGAAGTAAGTAGAAGGGTTGTTTGCGTGGATGTGATCTACTTGGATTTTGCCAAGGCATTTGGTTCCTCACAATAGGTTAGTCTTCAAACTAAAAGAAATGGATCTAGATGATTATTCTTGTTCTTGGGTAGAACATTGGCTTAAGGATAGAGTACGACGAGTTGTCATTAATGGTAAATTTTCAGGCTAGACAAAAGTGGTAAGCGGTGTCCCTCGGGGTTCTGCTTTTGAACCGCTTCTATTTAACATATTTATAAATGAAATAGGCATCGAAAGCCATGTTTCAGTGTTTGCAGATGACACAAAGCTTTGTAAAGTAATATAACGTGAGAAGGATATTACTTTGCTACAGAGAGATTGGATAGATTGGGAGACTGGGCACTAAAATGGCAGATGGTAGTGAATTAGGGATAACCACACACGAGAAGGATTTGGAAATTGTTATAGACAACAAATTAGGCAGCAATATGCAATGTCAATCTGCAGTTGCTAAGACCAGTAAAAGTTTTGTCATGTATAAATAGGGGCATAAATTCTCAGAATGAAAATGTAATTTTGCCTCTTTATAAATCGCTAATAAGACCACATCTTGAATATGCTGTGAAATTTTAGGCACCTGTTCTAAAGAAGGATATCATGGCACTAGAAAAAGAGCAGAGACGAGCTACAAAATTGACAAAAACTGGAGCATTTTAGTTACGAAGAAAGGTTACAAAATTTTAATCTCTTTAATTTGGAAAAACGGCGCCATAGAGGGGATATAATAACATTATACAAATACATTTGGGGCTAGTACAAACCATTATATGGATATTGTTCATAAACAGGGCTATACATAGGACACAAGGTCACAGATTTAGGATGGAAGAAAGGAGATTTCATCTAAGGCAAAGAAAAGTTTTTTTTTAAAGTAAGAGCAATAAGGATATGGAATTCTATGAATGAAGAGGTGGTTTTATCAGAGTTCATACAGATGTTTAAACTGCAATTGGATAAATACTTGCAAAAACATAACATACAGGGGTATAATTTCTAATTAGTGGGGTAATAGCTGCTTGATCCAAGGAGATATCTGACTGCCATTTTGGGGTCAAGAAGGAATATTTTCCGTGTTTGTTGCAAAATTAGAAGAGCTTCAGACTGGGTTTTTTGCCTTCTTTTGGATCAACAGCAACAACATATTTGAGGAAGGCTGAACTTGATGGACGCAAGTCCCTTTTCAGCTATGTAACTATGTAAACTATATATACAAGATGTACATTTAGTATTTAGGAGAGTGAGATTTATGGTATGTACTTCTTTGTGCAGTGTTATCACTGGTATTTAGTATTCTTTGTTTTTGTGTTTTAATATAGATAATTGGGAGCGAGATAGAAAGATAGATAGATAGACAGAGAGCGAGATAGATAGATTGATAGATAGATAGATCCCTTTGAGATTTAGATGCTACCTGAAGAGCCACCTACCTGCGATAGGCGCTCCAGGGCTCATTCCGAAATTCCTCTGGCACCAAGCAATTACACACTATTCAATTAGCTATTTTCATACTTATCGGGATTTTCTTATTTTTGGTGTAATCATGCTGCTGGGGTTATTGGCATCTGCTTCTCCTGCAGTCTGTCAAACTTGAACCGTAGATATGAATTGCCTTTCTTACAGTGCAGGAGTCATAGAGATCACATAGTACAGTTACGGTGTTGCATCGATGATTGTATTTTTATCTGGGAAGGGGACCTATCCTCCCTTGAGGAATTTAAGAAATATCTGAATTTTAATCCTTATAACCTTAGATTTACTTTCACTCATTCCAAAACCTCAGTTGAATTTTTATACCTGGAAATTTATATAAAAGAAGGGATGATCCACACCAAAACGTTTAAAAAAACCTGTTGATTGTTATAGCATCATTCCTGCAGATAGTTATCACAAGAGAACGTGGCTCGATAATATTTCATATGGACAATTCAGACGTATTAAACGTAACTGCACAGAATTGGACATTTGTAAACAACAAATGGAAGAAATGAAAGTACAATTTCTGAGGAAAGGTTATGATAAAGATATGCTGACCAGTGCAATGGAAAGAGCTCCCAATCTACCAAGAGAGGAAACCCTGGAGAGTAGAAGAGAACCATCCAGATTGGACACTGCAGCTCCAGCATTCATCACTCAGTTCAGTAATCAAGCAGGGAAACTTAAGAACATCTTAAACAAACGTTGGAGAATATTGAAGGGAGATAACACATTAGGCACTATCTTGAATGAAAATCTAGGGTCATCTATTCAAGGGCACCGAATCTTAAGTCCATACTAGCAACAACATTAAAAGAGATTAAAATACAGAATGATAATTTAGAGACTATGGGATTTCATAAATGTGGCAAGTGTCTAGGTTGTAGGAACAACCCAACCCAACCATCTACAATTGAACAATTTAAAAATATGAAAGGAGATGAAGATTTCAAGATTAGATCGAATTTAAGTTGTGATTCCAGTGGAGTTGTCTACCTTCTTATATGTCCCTGCAATAGACATTATGTGGGAAGGACAAAGAGAAAACTTAAGACAAGGCTGGGAGAACATATTAGAAACATCAAGAAAGCATTAACTACTCATAACCTTTCTAGACATTTCTCTATTCAAAGGATTAACTTCTCATAACCTTTCTAGACATTTCTCTATTCACCACTCCAGCAACCCAGTAGGTCTTGAATTTTTAGCTGTTGAAAAAGTGAGCATCCACTGGAGAGGAGGAGATTTAGAAAAAGCCCTTGATAGAATTGAAGCAAAGTGGGTTCTTAAACTCAATAGCTTGGAACCTTTTGGGTTAAATATTGATTTTGAGCTTAATGCTTTTTTATGATAATGCTTTCCTACATCGTTGTTTACCGAGTGGATTATTTTTATCATTTTATCATTTTTAGAATTTTTGAATCCCATTTTACAGAGTTTGGAATTTTATATTTAAGGTTTTTTTTTTACTAATATATTTTTATAATTCTGGTGCTGATTTTTATTCTTGAGGGTCAAGGAGATTTTAATAGTACATACATCTATTTGAAGTACTGTTGCCTCCATACATTTACTGTATAGGCTTAAAAATAATGTTTATAGTTAGCCATCTGTATTGATGACTCATTTTTATTATGATATTTGTACATTCTAAATATCTGGCCAAATATGATTTTGATACAATTGGTAGATGAGTTTATACATTTCCACTCCATCTAATAGGAGTTATTCCTGCCTATGTACTCATAGCGAATCTGTATCAGATCTGATATATCTATATGTATGAGGGGATTTCATTTAACAATGCCTCCAGCTAGCCGAAAGCCCGACATAAGAGTCGGTACAATGGTACAAACTGAGAAATGGACCTTTGTAATATTTGTTTGAATAGCTTCCATTTATCCTCAGTGTTTTTATCACTAAGGAGTTTATGCCACTCGATATGTTGTAGAGTTGCCCTAATCTTATTGAAATTGGCTTTTTAAAAATAATACGTTTTAGTATACCCCTCGTGCTTTTGCTTTTTTGAGTTTATTTAAAAATGTACCATATTGTGATCACTATTTCCCAAATGCTCCCCAACTTGAATGTTGGTCAAAATATCAACGAGATCACATCCTTTCTAGCTGGTGCTTGTACCAGTTGTGACATAACGTTCAATGGAAGCTCATAAGGATGGAACTAACACACAAAAAAGACAATGGCACAATATATTTATTCAAAACAAATAAATTAAAACAAATAAAAAACACACTTCCAAAATTCTATGCACATATGGAAATATAAGAACTAATAGCCCTTTGCTTCAGGGTCTGGGTGCTGCCATAAGGTCCGCTTGCCTCGTGCAGATAACACTCGGTGGGTTGCTTGCCAAACAGACTTATGCCCTACATATGTCATATACCCCATCACAGACTTTCTCGGGATCTGGTTAACTTCCAGAATGTGCCTTCCATTACGCTACTTTGTGTATTGCAAGATAAAATTCAGTCAGTCAGTCAGTCAGCCTGTCTACTATCTATCTATCTATCTATCTATCAATCATTGAAGCTTTCACCTTATTTTCTGTCTGTCTAGGTTACATGGTTTTAATAAATTGTCTCCTCATGAACTATACCATATTTATACACTGAACAAAATTATAAACACAACACTTTTGTTTTTGCCCCCATTTTTCATGAGTTGAACTCAAAGATCTAAGACTTTTTCTATGTACACAAAAGGCCTATGGTGGCAGTGGGGTTATGGTATGGGCAGGTGTATGCTATGGACAATGAATCCAGGCGCATTTTATTGATGGCATTTTGAATGCACAGAGATACCGTGACAAGATCGAGAGGCCCATTGTTGTGTCATTCATCCATGACCATTACTTCATATTGCAACATAATAATGTATGGCTCCATGTTGAAAGGATCTATACACAATTCCTGGAAGCTGAAAACATCCCAGTTCTTGCATGGCCAGCGTACTCACCGGACATGTCACCATTTGAGCATGTTTGTGATGCTCTGGATTGGTGTATATGATACCATGTTCCAGGTCCTGTTAATATCCAGCAACTTCTCACAGCCATTGACGAGGAGTGGACCAACATTCCAACATACTGACTGGTTTTTGAGCCCCCCTGGACCCTCCCAATACAGTAAAACTGTACATTTTAAAGTAGCCTTTTATTGCGGCCAGCTTAGGGCACACCTGTGCAATAATCATACTGTCTAATCAGCAGCTTGATTTGCCCCACCTGTGAGATGGATGGATTATCTCGGCAAAGGAGAAGTACTCACTAACACAAATTTAGACAGATTTGTGAACAATATTTGAGAGAAAAAGACCTTTTGTGTACATAGAAAAAGTCTTAGATCTTTGAGTTCAGCTCATGAAAAATGGGGACAGAAACAAAAGTGTTGCATTTATAATTTTGTTCAGTGTATGAATCCTCACCTGTATGGCAAACACCCAATTTGTAATATATTTGTATCATAGAACACTCAGAGCTGTCTCAATATTTGTCAATGTGGACACACCACCTTGGGCTGTCTCTCACCCATAGCATTAGGTCATATATCATCTTTCTTCACGTATTTCTTTTTTTTGGTGCTGACATATTTATTTAATGTGTCACAACATCTTGAACAAGTGTTTAAAGTATTTCAATTAATTGTCTCAATTTTCGCAGTACTAGAGTACACTTAATAATAAAACAAGGTGTGAGCACTGAGAAATTAGAGTTTAGGGTTGTCCTTTCTTTTAAGTACCATCACATATAACCACTCTGCAGAAACAAACCATGACCATTTATACACTGATTCTCGTACATCGTCTTCGTAACTTTACTGACTAATAGTGGACCTTATCAAGAGGACGTCATGGGAACCACAAAGTACCTTCTCATCACCAGTTTTCTGCTGTTCTTGGGCCCGTTCTTTGACATCACAGGTGAGTTTTTCTGATGTATGGTAGACATATTTATGGGAATTTTTTCATTTTAAATTTACATTTTTACAAAAGGCAGACATTTTGTTGATTTGTTTTTTTAACAGACAAAGTAAGTCTGTTTCCCTTGGTTGGAGGGAAAATATTCTACAACTCAAAATTTTAATATGTTAAACTAGGACTTGTCCATTCCAGAATAGCAACAGGGAACATTTATTGGTTTTTAATAATTATTTAAAGTATTACCTATAAATGTAATTGAAACAATGTAATTATTTAAAAAACAACAACATAAAATATGATTTAGAATTGAAAGGCAAACACAGATTTAGTTTGGAGTAGTTTGACATACTTCTGATGAAAGCAAAGATTACAATTAGTAATCTCGTAATATAGTGATATACCTTATCCTCACACAGTGCTCTGGGGAAACAGAATATTAAAGCAAAGAATTGGCCGTCTGCATTTAATGAATGGTTAAACCATGCTCTAAACACTGCATGTTGGGTAAATGTGTCAGCTACAGGCTATGTGGAGTTTCACACTGTACAGACGAGTACAGGGAGTTTATTTGTTAAAAGTGGCGTTGTCACTAGATATCATCTTTCTGAAATACTAGTGCTGACTGAGTTAGAATTTCATTGAAAATTCCAATACAATCCAAAGAGATAATAAGACAAAGTAGGGATTACTTTGTTTTAGGGTAATTCTAGAGGTTGACAGGAAGCTCCACTGTCAACTTTTGTCCAATCCCAACAGTTGTCACAAGTGAGGTCTGTGAGATTCAGGCATGGTCTCGCTCATCACAACACATCTATGAGAGGTACCTGCAGTCTCGTGGGATCCTCAGTGATGTACACTGCGGCCACCAGGCCCTAAGTAGATATGTAACCACGAAAGGGACAGATCCGATTTAAACAGAGTGTGGTGGAGAACCGAGAGCACCATTTGCAAGTTTTAGGTGAAATATAAAAAGTTCTCCAACTCACCTGGTTTACCAACTCAGCTATTTTATCCAAAAGTGGCAATTTCTGAGTGAATTCTTTACTATGCCAATTTCATTAAATAAACCATGGAATTTATTTACACAATTAAGAAACAATTAGGGAAACAAGGCAATAATAACAAACTTTAGCCCATAACAGCAGAGATTGGAACATTCTAAATTGCAGTATTTTTTCCAGATAGCATAAAACCTAAAATTGCATTTCCATAAATTCTCTACAATTCTGAGCCGAGTGAAATGCATTTCTAAATTTGCAATGGACTCTGAGTTGTAAGATATATGATTTTATCCAAGAAATTGCTGCATCGCTACTTAATAAAATATATACATATGTACTTCATTTCTTCTGGATTGCTCTATGTAAATATCATAAAATAATAAAATATATGATGCTGCAAAAGTAATATTTCAGTGTAAGGTGCAGAACATTTCATTAGGGTGTGCAAGCAAAAAAACTGAAAAGGGAGTGTTCTCACATTTGTTTAGCAGGAAGACTTATGCAACATCAGTTAGTGATGATTTAAAAATACATTAAAATCAGACATACAGAATACAGCAGCCAAAGGGCCTAAACAAGGGTGTATAGGATGGGCTATTTAATCAGGGCTATTCAATAATCTGTCTTCTCTGGAATTCCTCAGAGAATAACACATTTTACTCACCCCCCACGCTTCCCCCCTTTGTAACGTATGATTCCAAGTCAATATTTTAATTAACATTTTCAATTTTCTGGTAAATTCCCAACTATTCCTAATTTAGCAACTAAATCTCTGGGCTGATAACACCAAATTCTGAATAGTGGTGATTTGAAAACTGAATTGCTAAATTTAGGGCTACAAAAAATTCTCCAAAACAAGCAAGCCGTAGCTGAGTTGGAGATTTTCCTAAATCAACACTTTTTGCCACCATTTTGCAGTTTGACTTTCGGTAGTCTACAATTGAGTGTTTAGTGAATAACTCCCTATTAATAGATGGGAAGCATCAACTCATTTACATCCGACACAAGATAGGTAAACATGGAAACTCTGGAATCGGAAATGGGAGACCTTAAGGTAAAAAGGAAGGTAAACCAGTTCATTTGGAAGTCAATTCAAAGTAATCTTGTCATAGTGAACTTATTAAAAAATATTTAAGATGTTGAAGGTTAATCGAGCGTTATGTGCTGGAAATCCTCCCACGATCTATAGTCTAAATATTGGGCTAATAAAACATACACATTAATGACAAAATACATTTAACTTCTGAAAAAAACCTTAAACAGAATATTTTTTCCTTCCGATATTCTTTCACAAAGACAGCCAAAATACATATATTTTGTGTTTATCGAGAAAAGCACCAATTTAAAGGACCACTATAGTGCCAGGAAAACATACTCGTTTTCCTGGCACTATAGTGTCTTGAGAGTGTCCCCACCCTCAGGGTCCCCTCCCGCCCAGCTCTGGGGAGAGGAAGGGGATAAACTTACCTATTTTCTAGCGCCGGGCGGGGAGCTCTCCTCCTCCGTTCCTCCCATTCGGCTGAATGCGCACAATGCTTTCCTATGGACACTTGCGTGTTCTCACTGTGATTTTCACAGTGAGAAGCACGCAAACGCCTCTAGCGGCTGTCAATGATTTAGAGGCTGGATTAACCTATTTATAAATATAGCAGTTTCTATATTTATTTTTTATAAACTGCTATGTTTATAAAAAATGGGTTAACCCTGGCTGGACCTGGCACCCAGACCACTTCATTAAGCTGAAGTGGTCTGGGTGCCTAGAGTGGTCCTTTAAATAAGTTCAATGACACCTTAACCTTAATCAGAATAGCTCATCAAAAAATAAAATAATAAAATCAGAATTATATGGATTTGTTCTGATAGAAATCAACAAGAATTTCTAAATAGAACAGCTGCATACTCAATTCAATAAAAAAAAAATCATTGGATACATTTGTAAATGCTTTAATTTTATTACATTTATCTCAATAGTCTCAGTGGTATGATAGATAATATATATTCTTTAATATTTATTTGTCTTATTTGGTTTACAAACACCTAACAAAAATAAATACAATGAAGAAAAACTACAAATTTGAAATGATATCCATTATGTTCATTTCAGTGAGGGCTTATTAGTTTTGCACATGGTCTGCAAATTAATATTGAAGTAACACGTCAGGGATACAAAGCAGGTTTGAAAACACACTCCCAGATGTCTGGTTGCAAGCTGGGAGCTGGCAGCGTAGGGGAACCTTTCAAAAGCATTCATATCCTTAATATGGGCTTGTTTGTACATAATTTAATGGTGAGAAATTTCGTTTTAAGAGCAACTATTACCTCAAATCAAATTTTTTATGTTATAATCCTTTAATTGAATAGTGAAATAAATAACTTTTTTTTAAATGAAGTATATGTAAAAAGAATGAGAGAAACTCACCCATTCCTTTATTAAATAACACACAAGATCCAGCACACCCACTCATCCATTCAACAGCAACTTCCAAAGCTCACAGATTGTATTGATATATTTTAAGACCTAATCTAAGCAATAATAATGGGTACTTAGTTACAGTATGTGATCATACATTGCATAAACCTGCCACAACGTCAATGTACCCCATTCTTGGCAGGTCTTGAATGTCTGTCCTCAATTTATTTTATTTCTTTTTTAACATATACTCTATTTCCTTTCAAAACTTGATGAAAGGATTATTATTTTAGAAAATAGTTTTGAGGTGACAGCTGTCCTTTAAGAAGAGTCCAAACCGTAACTATGTTACAAATGGATAAAAGAAGGGATTATTTTGACAATAGAGAAAATAAGATAATCGGGAACGTATTGGCTAAATGTAGTCTGTGTATAGAAGCTGTTATGAGGGTAAGGGGTTAAACTACTGACCCAAGGTATCAAATTAGACATCTGACCTGTAACTAATATCATTTGGATATACTACATTTTATTGTGTTTTATTTATTAAACAGTGAACCACGAGAGGGTAAAACTGTTGGAATAAACCTCCAGTTCAGTAAAGTTGGACTTTTGTCCCCCCAATTCAGCAATTTCAAGTCGATTGCCAATGCAGATATATTTGTTTTTTAAAGTGGTCTTGAAATGAAGTAATGTGAGCTATATCTATGTTTGTTGTATATCAAAATAAGCAAATTTTAATAAAATTTCTTTCTCTATTCCAGATGCACAAACAACAGCCAGCACTACAGGTAAGATATAGATTTACATCAACTATGAATAATATATATACTGCTGAATTTATTGTCCATTGTTATATAACATCAGTCATTTCCCACCTTCCTGAGG
>OW240920.1:516806-537230 GCA_933207985.1 Pelobates cultripes
GTGTAATAAAAGACTTTGGCTCCATGGCAATTGAACTGTATGTGTGTGGTCTGAGAGCCATTCAGTAATAATGTGCGCTCAGACCTAAGCTATCTGGGGATATGTTGCATGTCTGTATTTTATGTAACAAATGTAACCTTGTGTATTTTATGTATTTTATTGTCTTTTGCTGCCATGTGTTCAATGGAGTTTTGCCTCTGTCTTTGGAGATAATTGGATTACTTCCCAATTATCTCCGGGATAGTAGACTCTGTGGAACTGGTTTTGGGCAGAAAAGCCATGCTTCATTTGGTCACAAAGGTCTAGGATCTATCTTTTGGACCACTGCTTGACCCTCAACATGGAGCTCTGTCTCGTTCTTGGGGGGATTTACTGTATGCTGTTAGAGACTGATTGCTAGGAGTGTAAGCCGCTTGGATGCTTTTCCTATTCGTCTGCTAGCAGCTATTCGTGAGGTTCCAGTTCGGGAGTTTGGAGTGCTATTTTGTATGCAGTTCGGGAGTTTGGAGCATTCCCTTATACGCGGTTCAGGAGTTTTGTGTACTGTAGTAGCTGTGCCTGTATCTCTGGAAGGGGAAGATCTTCTAAACGGTGGTTTAACCCTTTTATGCTGAGGGTGCCGTTACAATAATTCCTTCCTTAAAGAAAGATATTCCATTCTTTACAAAGCCACGCTATTCATGGTATGGTTTCTGAGCAATGTTTGCATTTCTACACCAACACAGACTGCTTTCATCTTGAAAATGAAACTTCTCAGTGGAGATTAAAATTGACTAAGGCAGGATGAGAATTCGATTGGACATTTATTTCTCAGGACCATACATTTTATTTTTGACAGACTGATGGAAGATCAGACATGAGGTCAGACAGGCAAACAGGTGGGAGGACAGACAGACACACTGAAGACAGGTATACAAGAGGACAAGTAGACTGATAGTTGGAAAACCATTGGACAAACAGACAGATTTGTGGATAAACAGATGGACAGACATGTAGGTAGGGCAGGAACATGAAGACAAAGGTGTCTAAAACATATCAGGTGTTTTAATAATTAGTTATTGTTGTAGTCTAGCCATTAGATGTGTGGCCATCGAATAATTATTTTCTCACTGATAGAATTAGGTGTTTTTTAAGGGGTTTTTTTTTTTTTTTTAGGAATGTTTATTTTTCCATAATAAGACATTACAATCACTGATGCAAATAAATTAGAGTACACGACTATAAAATGAAATCCAATTAAAAAAAAGGATCACAACAAAGATTTTTTAGGCATTGTTGATTTGTTCCTTGTCAATTAATTCCCTTCTTCAAATATTATAACATTGTGGCGATTTGGCTTGGAGACCCGCTTACCCTTCTACTTAAAACTATTTGAAAATATTTGCAGGATACATTTTCTAGAATATCCCTTTTTCCATCAGACAAAGCTGATGTATCTGATTTTTTATCTGAGAACATGCTAATTCCTCTTCGCTTTTCCATTCTTTTGCAATTATCAATTTAGAAGCCATAAATATCTGAGCAATTAAAGATTTCTTGTAAAAAGACAAACTGCCCAAATTCAGATGAAATAAAGCTATTTCGGGCTGTGCTGGGATTATTGTCTCAGTTAAATCTATAATCACACCAAATACTTTTGACTGTCCACTCTTAATTCTCTCACAGGAGCACCACGTATGGACTGACTTACCTCGTTTTTACTTTGAGAATTATCTTTAGCTTTACATTTGTGAAGTATCCCAGGTGTATAGTGCCATCTGTGTACATTTTTATAGTTTCTGCATAGAGAGACAGTGAGTTATTTTCACTATTTGAGTCCCACTGTTCCACCATTGTTTTATATTTAGTAAAATAAATAATCCCCTGCTCCACGTCTCCGAGGCTTTAGGTTTTATTTTAGAAGACTAATTTTCCATAAAATCATACGAGGATCTGATTATCTTTTTATTTGTTTTTGTTGATCTTGTCTGGGAATTCACATAAATGAGAACTTAGTATTTCATTCTTAATACAGAGAAATTATATTTCGGTGCACATCCGCACTCCTGTTCTAATACATCTAGGTCTTTAAATTTAGAGGCCTGGGATAGATTTGAGATTCTCAGATTTTGTCCTTGGAGACGTTTCTGCAGTTTTATATTAATCATATTGTGTTACCATTTCTAAAGGTGTACACCTAATACTTTTGTCCTGTATTAGATTTGTCCCTCTAAATTGAATCCGTTCCTTAATCATTTTCTTTACTATTTTTGATTTACATTCATGCAGAATATTCTTTAGTTCTGTCTGTCTGTATTACAAAATGAACTGTAGTTTATCAACCTGAATCAATTCTTGTTCTGTGTTATACCATTCTTTGCTTTTAAGATTTAGAACTTGTAATTGATTTATTTGAATAAGAAGATTTGTTTATTGGTATCTCATTAATTCTGGGAAGCCAATTCCTCCAAAAATGACAGAGTTTTGTATCACACAACAAATGCCTTGTGACCATTACCACATCACACAGAAAATTCGGACTAGTTTTTACTTTTTATTTTTGTCTTCTCAGTATTTTGCCGCAATAATCAAACCCCAATGAAAAGATTCTAAATATAACAATTAATTAATAATTACATTCCTTAGGACTCACGCCAAAAAAAATACCTGGAATATTTTCACTTTGTCAAATGTAAAATGTATTCCACACATCTAATTGCAGGTCATGTGATGATACATATCTTTGTAATTCGAGGAAACATTAATTGGAGCCAACAGGCAGCAACAATTTAAAACTGTAATTACATTACATTTTATAAGGAAGGAACAGCTAAGGCATATGGCACATGATTAAAATGAAAAAATATACCAAAAAAATTACATGTTTTTTTGTTTATCTGTACATGGGTAGGTCCATAGGATCAGGAGGTTTTTGGTATTATTATTATTTTTGGGAATTAATATGTTTTGGAATCAATTTTTAATTTTTATAAAGACAGTTTAAAATATATTATTTGTCTTTTTTTTTCATTCATATGATGTACATATATAACTTTATTTTGGTCCTGTGAACATGCTCATAATAATTTGGTTGTATAATATTTATCATTGTTTTTTGACTGTATGTGTAGGGAAAATATATGGACCGGATAGTCGAGGTCCAGCTTTTCCCTTCTTTTTATGCTTTTTAAGTAATAGTATTAGACGTTCCACCTTGGAGCGCTCGGCCCCTGGCTAATTTTGGTCTGCTCCGATATGCGTTCCAAGGTGGAACGCGGATATCCCGCATGTCTACCATGCTATTGTAGACGTCAATGTATGCGTTCCAGGGTGGAACGCGGAAGTACTGAACATTCGCGTCATGAATGCAGATGTCACCATGTCTATCCAATGAGAGACGAGCTCAGACGAAACACGGAAGTAAAAAACTTTGTGGACAAATTAAGTACCACCTCCATTTATGAATATATAAGGAAGAAGTTTCCCTGATTTATGCTATATCCCTGAAGAAGTCTACTTATGACGAAACACGTTGGATTGGGGACCTGGACGTTTGTTTCCAGTTTTTATCTCTTTTGTTGATATTTTATTTTATGCATATTTCTTTCTGCTGTTATCCGATTGCCACTCCACATGCTGTATCTACGGACTTTTTCACACAGTTCCACTTGCTAGAGGAGATATGCTGGCTGACTGCAGTTTGAATGTAAGTGCAATCAGTGCAATAAATTGTATTTTCTTTTAGCAATACTGCTCTATATGTCTTTTTTCCCCCTTTTGAGGGTCTGGCATATCAAGAGCACCCTTGCTTGCCTCACAGGATTCTTTCAAAGAGAGACAAGCACCCTCCTAAGATACCCCGAAAGAAAGGGGAGATACGCGCAGATCATCAGTGGCTTTTGTAAGTTCTCTACCTCCGGGATTGAGTCAAAATTTTCTCTGCATACTTCACTATTTTCTGATTTTTTTTATATTCTCTAGATTCCTTCAAGATCACTCCCTGTAATACACAGGTTGTATTGTCTTCATATCTGTATGCTACCCCTTTTTAATCTATACTCCTACTCCTTTGGCGTTGTATAGATTTCGTATGGCACACGAATGGAATGAAAAAAAACAAAACAGGCCTAAATGAACCAAAGATGTCAGACATATTGCATAGGGTACAATAAAGAAACATATTCGGCACATACACACGAGGGAATGGGAAAGAGGCCAGGTACGTGACACAGTAAGAGAATAATTCATTCGTTCTGAAATGTGGCAACATTTGGCTATTATCATTATTATTATTATCATAAATTGATAAAAATGTGAATTTCTTGAAGTAGACATGCAGCTAAGAAAAAAATGGAGAAAGGCAGAAAATGAGAGCATATAAAAGGGTGCAATGGGAAAAACACTGCGCCAGTGAGGTGCATAGCTTAATGGGACACTCCACTGGCCACATACAAAGAAATAAGTAAAATAAATCACAATTTAGTAGATATACCGTAACAAAATCAAAGATGCAATTATTCATGCATATTTTTCATTGTGGGTATACATAAAAATGGTTTGCAAAGCTGCAGATCTCTTGTCTGCAGCCATTGCAAGCCCTCCCTTTCTATCACCACCCAGACTTTCTGTGGCTGTCCAATCAAAGACTTCCAGATGTAGCTCAATGAGAAAGCAGGTGCTATGGGCAATTGCTGCCTCTTGAGTTTACTTCCACTGAGCTAAACAACTAGGAAGTAACAGGACTATTTGTCTGATTGACAGCCAGGGAGGTGTAACCCAGTTATTTTAGAAAAGATCAGACTCTTCACACATAAAGCACAGAGCAAGCTAAATTGCTGTAGGTGTTTTGAGTGGTGCTGTAAGCCATTTTATGTCAAATGAACAGGCATTCAGTTGGAATCACAAGGGATCTGCCTAACACTTGATGTGAGAGAGTTAGGGAAGATTCAGACTTAAAAATCAGCCCATCACATACATACATATCTATATCTGATCACTGATTCAATGAATAAAGCTCATAAAATGATCTATTATTAGGTGAGCTACTTTGGAGCAGTGCAAAACAAAATATGTCTCATACTCAGCTCTATATAATCTCTATATCCATCCTACTGTCAGTGCCTCTGTATTAGGACAGTGCCTCCTTAGAAAGATTCCACCATCACTACTGTACAGGAGTTCAATAAGAGAGATAAAATATAGGTCTGATTTCAGGTAGCCATAAGATATAGATGGTTATGCTCACACTGCAGGTCACAGCTGTAGTCTTTTATAAAAAATAGAGGAGCGCTATATATGTAGTGTCAGAAACATTCCATGCCTCTTTGTATACACTTAGCTCAATGTTCTCTCCTGAGCAACTTCAATCAAGCGTATATCCCTTTAAATGAAGACATAAAGTGCAAATGTGTGAAATCTTTTAAAACAGTTTAAAGTGCATGAATTGCCAATTTAACACTCACAATTTCCAGAGCTATATGACATAGCTCTGGTATGTATTGCTTGTTGGTCCATTTTGGGCTAAACCAGCAGCCACCCAAGGGAAGCACACGCCGCTCGTTCCCTTGCAGTTTGTGGTTTTCACACCTCGTTAGCGCGGTGTGAACATTCTAAGTAAATGTTCTAACTGAGGTGCCGGGGTGCACCGGAGCTCCCCTGGTCGGTCAAAAGGTGTAGTGCAGGGTTTTTACAGGCAAAATTATGGAGAAAGGAATAGGAAAGAAGGGACACACACATCCTAATAGGCACATGCACACGCAAAAGAAACAAGGCAATTCACAGATTAGGCAATCCCGCCACATCCAGTATATTACTTCCTCTTTCTTTGCTGCTCCCTCAGTTAAGTGACACTGAGTCCCACGGTTCTTAACTGTGAGATCTTTTCCTTTTATTCATATCATTACTGGTTAATATACTTATTAAGTGTTCTTGCATAGCAAGACCACTTAATGTTATCTCACATATATATTATTATTCTTATTATAGCCAAATTTACCACCCTAACTCCTCCCACAGTTTTTCCTCTACATAGACAAAAATTTACCACCCTAACTCCTCCCACAGTTTTTCCTCTACATAGACAGTAATATACGGAAACGTGCGGATTGTTCCCGTTTGGATTGCTATTACTTTGTGGAAATATCGTCGTTCTTGTGGTGAAATTGGTCCCATATGAATCAATGGCAAAATGTTCAACACTAGAGTGGGAGCTGGCAAAATCTGAAAAATCAGGAAATGATTTCTAAATTGCCGCCACACCCTCATTTTCAAGCCTACCTACACAAATCTTATATCAAAACGTTCAGCTACCCCTGCTGCTACTAAACATGTCTACAGCTAAGCCATAGTCCTGATAGTTTTCACAATATGACCATTTGTTTGCAACTCACATCGTCCATTGACATTCATTGAAACTCCACTCTAGCCAGCTCAAATTTGAAGGGCAATTTCTAAACTGCGACTGTGCCTTCATTTTTAATATTTTAGAGACATACTATGCATCAAAATGTATGTCTGGGTCTTGTGATTCACACAATATAAAGCTCTTCACTGTAGGATTTATAGTTTTTAAAATACGACTGTTTGAAGATGGCAACCGCCAAAATACTCTGACCTGTGCCAGGTTGGAGCAGCAAGTGCACACCTGCTAATGTTTTTATAAATGTATGTTTTAATGTAACTGTGAAGCACTTTGGGCAACAAAGTTGCAATTAAATAAATAACTATATAAATAAAAGTTGAAATGCATTTCTAACTCTATCAATATCGGCAATATCGGTATCCTTAGTGGCCGATACTGATATTGCCGAAAATACCGAATATCGGCTGATAATATTGGTAAAACCGATAATTGTTCGATCCCTAGTTGTAGACTACTGGTGGAGGCAAGAACACTTCCCACAATTTTCCCAGAAATTTTAGCTTTTCTAGTTATTATAGTTATTACATTTTAATTATAATATTTTCATATTTATAAATATATTTAGTTACTTCATTTACTTTATTTGCTTCAGTTATACGCTTTATTGTATATTCTTTGATAATTACTTTCCCCTCTGACCTCCCAGGCCCCAAGATTACCATTACTTGGGGTTTAGGGACGTCTTTGATGATCTTTATCCCCTGCACGGCGCTATCATGCTATTTTTTCCTTCATTCATCTGTCTGGCTGCTGCTCTGACTCCAACTGCCAGGAATCTGAGTTGGGGTTTATTTATAGTGGCGGCCGGACAGTTCCTACATTTTCCTATTACAATTGCAATTATTTTCACTATTGTGAGTACTTTCATTCCCTTATCCTGTTTGTTTATTTTTTACTAGAGGGTTACTTAACCCTTTTCTTTAGGTATTATTTTACTTTATTCATTCCCTTAGGTTTGCCTGTATATTTATTAGGCGTGTGCATGGGGAAAATTTACGGTTCGGCATTCTGAAATTCGGGACTTTCGCAATTCGGGACTTCGAAACTTCGGAAATTCTGCAACTTTGGCATTTCGGAATTCCGGGACTTCGGCACTTCGGGATTTCTCTTGCAGCCGCTTAGTGGATAACTCCCTAATTCCCACGGTATTAGAGAATTATCTACCAAAAGGCTGAAAGACCTAAAAAAAAAAATCAGAACCTATTGCCCCCCCGGGCCCCCACCTCTGAGCGGCGGGTGGGGACCCTAAAGTAAAATGATGGGAGGGGGACCTATTGTCCTCCCCCCTGGCCCCCATACCTAAACGGTGGGTGGAGGCCCTAACTACTTATAAGGGGGGGGGACCTAATGTCCTCCCCCCTGGCCCCACCCCTGAGCGGCGGGTGGGGGCCCTAAATTGGAATAAGGGGGGGGAGCCTAATGTCCTCCCTCCGGCCCCCACCCCTGAGCGGCGTGTGGGGGCCCTACAGTAAAATAAGGGGGGGACCTAATGTCCTCCACCCTGGCCCCCACCCCTGAGCGGTGGGTGGGGGCCCTTAATACTAATAAGGGGTGGACCTAATGTCCTCCCTCTGGCCCCCACCCCTAAGTGGCAGGTGGGGGCCCTTAATACTAATAAGTGGGGGGCTTATTGTCCTCCCCCCCTGCCCCCACCCCTGAGCGGCGGGTGGGGGCCCTAAAAAAAAATGTTAACCCCCCAGGTGACTAGGGGTCCCCAAACCCCTAGTCACCATCTCCCCACCCAAAAAAAAATGAACTCCCTACCTACCCCCCTCACCCTAAAAATAATGAGGAGGGGGACCTCTAACTAAGTACCTGTAAAAAAAATAAAACTTACCATTTGATATTTTCTTTCTTCTAAAATCTTCTTTTTTCAGCCCCAAAAAAGGCCAAATAAAAATCCATAATAACCGACGCAATTAAAAAAAAAATCCATCTTCACCCGGCGAGGGCTCTGTGCAGACTGAGCTCTGCAGGGCGGGGGAAGACTTATAAAGCCTTGCCCCTCCCTGCAATTAGGTTCAGAGCACTCTGATTTGTGGGTTTAAGCCATCCAATCAGAGTGCTCTGACAGGTAAATGAAGAGACTGACAGCTAAGTCTCTACATTTTAACTGTATGAAATGTTTTTGATACTATATTAAACTATAGTCATATAAATATAAAAGAATGATAATATATGTAATATATGTTTATGTATTTGAAAATTTGAAAATATAAAATATACCCCTTTAAATAGTAAGGGAATTTCTTCATAGTTTGTATGTGGTTGCTTGCAGAGACTCTATTATACTTTATATATGTTAATAATGTTACATAGAGAATGCATTCATATTGTATGAATATAAGTAGAAAAGTAATTAACATAAAGAGAAAGTGTGCTTAAAAACTTTTTTTATATGTTTTTATCCCCCCCCCATGCCTGTATTATATATAATACACCAATTTCAAACAGACCCATTATGATGGACCGAATATGGAACGTAAGAAACAGCATTATTGAAAGAATCTTGTGGAACGCAAATGGAACGCAAGTGGAACGCACGTCTGATGTCCGGAACGCAGGAAGTAATTGCAATCTGACTGGGAGCAGCTGAATCTCATCGGAGAAACACATGAATGGACTTAAATTGAATTATGGGGTGTATTTAAGGGGGTTATTCATTGTCATACCTGTCATTACTGCTGTAAAGTCCCTGAGGAAGTCCCTGGAGTGCGAGGAAACGTTTTGGACAGATGGTGGACAGTTTTAATTAATTTTTATGCTGATTGATCCTTACCTATGTGTAAGTAATAAATGTCTTTTTACTTTGTGCACATCTTTCTACTTTTCATTCTGGATGAATTCTATTTTTCTATGTTATTGAGATCTGGAAGATCTCACATTGGAATAAGAAAATTGCCTGAGAGCCACATGGAATTTTGATACGCCTTATTCATACAGTTAAAGTGTGAGTGACCCATTTGGCACATACCACTATTATAAAAAGTATCATACGGAGTTGCACTATGTTATCTTTTATTTCTCTATAGTTGGATTGACCCATATTTGTATTTCTGTATTTGTGGAAGATTTGAGGAGATCTTCGGGTTTATATCTACAACTCAGAGGGAAGTTACTCATATTTTTCATTCACTAAAGGCACTTGGTGTTTTATACTTTATTGGGGAAATTATAATATCACAGAGTCATATAGTGAAAGAGTTTGCATTTTTCTCTATAAGTCTCTACATTTACCTGTCACAGCACTCTGATTGGTAGGTTTGAAATCCACCAATCAGAGTGCTCTGTGTCATTTTACACAGCATGGGAAAGTAATTTGACTCATAACTCTCTGATTGGTTACTTAATCCACCAATCAGAGAGTTATGAGTCAAATTACACAGCGTTCAGGGGTGGGGGCCAGAGGGGAGGACATTAGGTCCCCCCCTTAATTAGTATTTTAGGGCCCCTACCTACCGCTCAGGGGTGGGAGCCAGGGGGAGGGCATTAGGTCCTCCCCCTCATTCTAATTTAGGGCTCCACCCACCACTCAGGATTGGGGCCAGGGGGAGGACATTAGATTCTCCCCAATTAGTATTTAAAGGCCCCCACCCACCACTCAGGGGTGGGGGCCAGAGGGAGGACATTAATTAGTATTAATTAGTAATTAGTATTTAGGGCCCCCACCCACCGCTCAGGGGTGGGGGCCAAGGGGGAGGACTTTAGGTCCCCCCCATTACTTTACTTTAGGGCCCCCACCCCCCGTTCAGAGGTGAGGACTGGGGGGGGGGCAATAGGTTAGGTTAATAGCGAGTAGGGGCATAATTTACTAATACTAAGTAATCTTTACTTAGTATTAGTAAATTTGGATGAAAAAACAATTCAAGTCTTTCAGCTTTTTAGTAGATAGCTCCCTAATACTGTGGGAATTAGGGAGTTATCTACTCATTCATTCCTGTCATTACATTGACATGCTAAGTAACTTAAATTTTATATGAATGTATGTTATTTTATTGATGTAAGTGTTGCAAATGCTTACAGCTGAATCCTGGCTATGTTTGTATACTTTGTATTTAAAATTGTATACAGTGTAACATTCTTCTTCTTCCACTGGGTAAGTATATTAGTACTTAGGCAATACTGTGCTTCGGAACTTCGGCAACTTCGGAACTTCGGAACTTCAGCACTTCGACACATCGGAAATTCGTTAATTTCGGAACTTCGGGACCTCGGTAATTCGGCACTTCGGCAATTCGGCACTTCGGCTATTCGGACATTCGGAAGTACCCGAATGTCTTAATTGCCCGAAATTCATCCAAATTTATATTCGGCCCGAAACGAATTACACATGTCCAGTGTGCAGTCAAACACGGAGATATCATTGGTGTGTATGTCTCAGTATAGATCAAATGGGAGGGAGAAACGCTCGGAAAGAGAGGATTGGTGACAGATAAAACAAAAAAGAGTGAGAATGCAAATCTTACCAACTAAATTGTCTAAATATTCTTAGTTTGATAGTTTTCATTTCCTGTGAGGGATTGTTAGAAACAGTGTAACTTGGCATCAGACGTGTCTGTGTTGGGGTAAGAGGGTGCATGTCCTTCAAATCACTTGTAAAACAAGGGAGGGAAACAAGGGGGTGTCTCTCTCCGCTGCTCCATTAATAACTGTATAGACTATGCAGTTTTTCTACCTAATGAAAATGTATTGAGTGCCATTATTAATTATCATAGTCTAGCAACAAAGAAGTTTGGACTAAAAGGCCTAAGATATTATATTTGAATATGGGGGTGTAGTGTATGTAACTTAATAAACTCACGGTGTAGTATAACTCGTTCTACCGTTCTCCCTGGCTGTTCCTGGCTCTCCCTGGTTGTTCCCAACTCCTATTACCTCCGATCCAGTACTAGCACGGTATTTAGCATACCACAATACAAAAATAAAGTGGCTCGATCCTCCTTTTCCTACTGAACACCGCAATTATGGAATAACCTCAGGGACACAGTCAAATCTTCATTCAATATAAAATCTTTTAAGAGATCTGTGGCAATATACCTCAGCACAGAATGCGCCTGTCATGGTTGAACATATGTCTTACATGTTCTAGGTTAAATTTATATATATGTGTATTTTGGGGTATTATTATATTGTATCCTATTGTGGGCCCAGGACATACTTGAAAAAAAGAGAAATCTCAATGTATCCTTCCTAGTTAAATATTTTATAAATAAATAAATAAATTCATGCATTTATGTAAACATACTGGCATTAGGTACTGTGAGCTGACAATCTAGGACCGAGATAGGCAACCATCAGCACTACAGATGGTATGGACTAAGTCTCTCTTGATACTTCATCAGCATTAATGCTGTAAGAAGATGATGGGAGATGTAGTCCACAACATCTGGAGTGCCCAAGGTTTCCTACCCCTGAGCTAGGAAGCTTCCTGTGACACGTTTTGAATAAAGGAAAAAAGACAATAGTCCAAATACACAGCACTTAGTCCTTAAAAGGCTTTATTTTGTATCACAGCAAGCAATGTTTCAGCTGAGCAAAACACACAATAACAAGTATTTATAGTGAAAGAATAATTTAAAACTCACATTAAAAAGCCAGACATGACACATGTCAGCATCCCGAACCACAACCGTCCTTCTCAAAACAAAGGACGCATCACCATGGAGAGAGAACCATCAACATATATTAGTGTATTAAACGGTGGCAAAAAGAGAAAGAAAAATACATTTTAAATCATTCTGCTCCTTCTAAATATGTTATAATTTTACCTATATCTCTATTACATCCTGCAAAAACACTTTAGTAGGCAATACTGTGCTTCGGAACTTCTCAGAGCTCTGTCCACCCCAAACACGGCTGTGATACAACGGAGGTTGTAAACAGCAGATAGTCAGAGGACGGGAGAGGACGGCAGAAGAGGACAAGAGGGGCATTACTAGAGTTTGGAGAGAAAGTCAGGGGGAAGTGGAGAGACACCTGTAACTGCAAAAGATAAATACACTTTTTATATCTCGATAGGAGAAAGGCTATAGACGGCCAAAAGTGCAATAACTTAAATGCCAGATAAAATCCATATTCTTGGATAAAGGACTAATAGGCTATAATCTGCAAACAGCTGCAAATCTGTAAATAGCTGTATGTCTCTAGGTTGGAAGGTCTTTTACACGCATTATTAGACTACCAATATCTCCTAATCTCCCGTGGATACTGATATTTCATATGTGAAGCAATAACAGTAATAACTGTGTGACGAGACCAATCTCGCCACATTGCATTGGAGAAGCCTGGTTGCTCGCTTGTTACCTTTGGACTATGGCCCCATGTTGAAACGCTTGATTTTCCCCTGCGAAGACACAAAAGCTGGGTCATTCGGTGCTTGCCCTGTTTGAGCGGTGATACCCCAGATAGCTATGCCATGGAGCCCATTCGTATAATGAAAGACTTTGGCTCCACGCCATTCAGTAATAATGAGCGCTCAGATCTGAGCTATCTGGGGATATGTTGAATGTACCTGTTTTGTGCAATGGCTGCACAGTTATATGTTTTTATGTATTTTATTGTCTTTTGCTGCCATGTGTTCAATGGAGTTTTGCCTCTGTCCTTGGAGATAATTGGATTACTTCCCAATTATCTCCAGGATAGAAGACTCTGTGGAACTGGTTTTGGGCAGAAAAGCCATGCTTCCTTTGGTCACAAAGGACTACGATCTATCTTTTGAACTACTGGACCAATCTGGATGATTTTGACATATGTTTGAATTTGGAATATGCTGATTCTGAAAATGTATTATGTGAATGTGATGCATACTTTTCAAGTTATGAATAATGTGGAAAGATTTTATTTCTCTGCTTGTGATAATTACATTACCCATTGTGTAAGGTAATTGTATCACAGGCAGAGGGGAGGATTTTGTGTGGGAGTGTCTGAGTGTATTGTATGTGTTTATTGGTTGTGTTCCAAAACCCTGTGGGTGGTACTAATGTGTAAGAATGTGTACATAAGAACAATAAACTCACAGCTCTGCCTATTCACTGCTTGACCCTCAACACAGAGCTTTGTCTCATTCTTGGGGGGATTTATTGAATGCTGTTCCAGTTTGACTGCTAGGAGTGTAAACCTTTCGTATGTTTTTTCCTATTCGGCTGTTTACAGCATTCATATGGGTTCCTGCTCGGGGGATTGGTGTTCTGCAGTAGCTGTGCCTGTGTCTCTGGAAGGGAAGATCTACTAAACGGCGGTTTAACCCTTTTATGCCCGGGGGGGCCGTTACAAACTGTATTTAGTAGGGTGAGGAACAGGAGGACAGGTTAAAAAAGGGAGAAAAAGGGGTAAGAGGTTAAAATATAGTTAATAACAAAATAGCAATCTGACACTATGACATCCAAAAACCACAACAAGACAAAAGAAAAAAAGACAACATACCAGAGAAAAGACTGTCAGGGTATTTTTCCTCTTCCCAAAATAAATCCCAAGCATCTTTTGAAACTCAGGATACTCTATCCCCCACTAAACCCAAATCCAACCGCCCTCAAGAAGATCAAGTAAATAAACCTCTAACTGAAGAGATCCTAACAGATTACTTAGACAAACTTCTAAAGAATATAAAAGAGGAATCCAGAAAGGGTCGACAGAAGTAAAGCAGGAATTAAGGAGTTTGCAAGAAAAACAAGGATCAATAGAATCAAAGATATTACAAACTGAAATAAAATACAATCAAATTCAGATGACTATGTGAGATTTGCAGCTGAAGGTGGATCAACTAGAAGGAAAATTAAATGATATGGAAGATCGCTCTAGGAGATCTAATATCAGAATCCGAAATATCCCTGAAAATGTCATCGATACAATGCTGGAAAAATTTCTAATGGGTTATTTTGAGTTGCTGCTATCTGAAACAGGATTAAAAGATTCTGAATTAGAAATAGTCCATAGGCTTCCAAGACCTCGAAGTATAGCAGAATCTTTACCAAGAGACGTAATAGTTAAATTGCAATCCTTTTATTTCAAAAATAGGATTATGCAGTCACTAAAAAATAAACCTGTCTTGGAAGAAAGATTTAAGGAATTACAAATATTTTCGGATTTATAATTTTACACAAGAACATGGCGCAGAGGATTTAGCCAGCAGCTGTCTATATTAAGGGTGAGAGGTGTGATTCCCTAAATGTCTCAGGATTATATGGCAAGAAAACAGGGAAAATAGCTTAATAGCCGGAAAACCAGAATTAGACAAAAAGTTCACCTCAATATCATCATCCCATAAAAGAATAGATAAGCTGGCAAAATCTATTAAGAGAAATATGATTAATTATGATTTCTTTGATCTATGGAGAACATTTAATCCTGATATGCTGGAGTATACATTCTTTTCTAGAGTACAGTTGTCTTATTTCTGGATAGACATGGTTTGGGGAAATGCAATTGCTTTAACAAATATTAAATATATTAAGATTCTCCACAACACCTGGTCAGACCACAGTATCAATATGTGAGAGATGAAAAATCAATGGGCCAGGACAAATCGAGAAACTTGGCACATCGATGATAATCTATTAAAGTATAGAGCCAACCTAGAATTGTTTGATAAACAAATCAGAGTTTTTTATTCTGAAAACTACATGAAGGATACCTCATGTATAAACAACTGATGTGCCTTTAAATCCACCATGAGAGGAAATATAATTAGTATTCAAGCAAGGTATAAAGCAGTGAACAACAAAACTTTGTATGGGATGCAAGCAGATCAAAGCAACCCCCTAAATACCCCCATTACGGTCCAAGAAGTGGAGGAGGCACTAATATCCCACAGGCTTCGCCTCGTGCAGAGCGGGAAACATCCCCTGATGACCGAGACACAGTCCTGGCAAAGCTGGCCGTGATGAGGGCTTTCCTCGCGGGGGAAATAGCTAAATCCACAGCAGTACTCCAGGCCGAGATTGGGGCCCTGGGAGAGCGCACTGCTAAACTCGAAGACCGCATGAAGGCCTCAGTGCAGGCCCACAATGCAGTGGTAGAAAGGGCGAACAACCTGACAGCTCAAATGGTAAGCATGGATCTTGCCTATGAAGACCTGGCTAACCGGTCCAGGAGAAACAATATTCGCCTGAGAGGCCTGCCTGAAAACCCCGACGAGGACCTACAGGGGCTTATACTCACCATACTGAAGCCACTGCTCCCGCATGTATCGGAGGAACACTGGCATATGGAGAGGGCACACAGGGCCTTACGGGGGCAGAGGAACGACACCAATACCCCTCGGGATGTTATAATCCGTTTCCTATACCACCGCACTAAGGAAGCACTAATGAAGAAGAGCCGCGAAGCCCCCATCCGGTTCTCCGGTAAGGTCATCTCCCTTTACCACGACCTAGCTCACTCCACGTTACAATGGAGAAGAGAATGGCGCCCCATCACTGAAGCCCTAAGGAATGCCGGCATCAAATACGCCTGGGGATTCCCCTTCAAGTTATTAGTGTTCCGAGGTGACCGGGCACATGTTCTCACACAGGGAGGAGACCCCCACCGAATGCTCAGTGGCCTTGGCGTACAACCGCCTCCTGACCTCCCCAGCATGGCGATGCACCCGGAGGATCTTCCACAGCTACACTCGGAGTGGCGGGGACCGGGATCGAGAGGACGCTGTTAGTTGCTGATGGTAACGTACTGAGTAGCCCTGGGGTCCCCCTCAATTTCTCTACCTTGATGGCACAAGGCCTATAGGGGGTAATGGATGTGCCCTCCCCTGGAATTGGGGTGGGGGATGGGGTGTGGTGCTACGCTGCAGTTTTGAGACCTTGTTCTTTCTGACTTGACCCCCTCACCGTTACATTTATTGCTTACAGCACGGGATTATACTCCCCCCCCCGGTGCATGGGGTCAGCGGGGTACAGCCGTCCTGCTCCACCAACGCTTGGTCGGGACGCAAAAGATCAACTTGGGCTACACTTTTATTGGCTTGGGAGGGGGAAAGGGTGGTACACTTGATGGCTCTCCCCTACCGAGGCACCTTTGCCTAGCGGCTGGAGCGACTCCCTCAGCGAAGAACTTCAGACACGTGAGGACCCTGGAGAGCCCCCTCAGGCCTTTTTGAATGTTTACTGTTGGGTATTGCCTTAAAAAGGGATTGAAGCCTCTGTTCCCCCCTAGGGGGCGCCTTTTTACCTGGCCACGGCTGGGGGGACTCCCTTGGGCCCCCTTAGGTTCCTTCGCCCCCTTATCTGGTCACAGTGCCGTGGTATCGGTGGCACCAGACGGTGGCGCGGGTTGCCTGCGCCCTCGGCGGGAACAGAGATGGATCGCAATAGCTGGTCGCGAAAGCACATAAAAAGAAAAAAAAAATCTTTATAATAACTGTTCTTATCAAAAGTAATCTACATAACAAATAAAAAAAAAAGAGAAGCGACCGAGCGAAAAACAATTTACACTAGGATGTATCGTGGAATGTTACCCTCTGTAGCGCATGGGAGCGGGAGGTTAACTATGCCTGACATCTAGTCTCCAGGGGGCAAAAGGGGGCAAACCAACAGAAGGGTAGGAGGACGTCCGGAATCAGGGCCGGACTGGGGAAAAAATTCGGCCCAGGCATTTTTTTATCACAGCGGCGCATTAAGAAGGGGGCGGGGCAGAGAGGGTGTGTTTTGTCATCACTCATGACAAACACGCGCCCTCTCAAAGTGAGCATGTTGGTTCAATGCTCTTCCAGGGCAGACCATGCACAGAGCTCTGCTGAAGAGCTCTAGCATGAGAAAAAAGCCCTGTATTTGTTCTGTGCAGTGCAAGCAAATTTAATAACATGCTTGCACTGTGTTTCCTTGCAACTTGTCTCTGGTGTCTCTATAAATGGATACCAGGAGACAAAAGGGCCAGGAAAGAGTATTGTGCATGTGTTTGGAGCCTGCTTGTGGTATTGCGTGTGTGCAGAGTGAGCTGGTCGTGGTGTGGTATTGTGTAATAAGGTCGGTTTTAGTCGTGTTGTGTTTGTGGTGTAATGTAATGCATATGTGGCTAGGGGCTGTAGAGAATGTGTCTATAGGGGATGTAGCAAGTGTGTGTATACAGGCTATAGTGTGTGTGTGTGTGTGTATATATAGGCTATAGTGTGTGTGTGTGTGTGTGTTCAGGGAATGTATGGGTTTGCTTACAAGGAATCTAGTGTGAGTATAGGGGATCCAGACTGTGTGTGTGTGAAGGACCCAGACTACGTATGGGAGATCTAGTGAGCGTGCGTATATAACGGATTCAGAGTGTATATAGGGATCTAGTGTGTGTAGATGATTCAGAGTTGGGTAGAGGATCTAGTGTGTGTCTGGAATGAAGTGTTGTGTGTTGGGGGGTAAATAAACAAATAAAAACCTAAGTGGGAATAAATATACAAATAAAAAAAAATAAGGGGGGTAAATAAACAAAAACACTAATCATGCATTATCTCCCCCCTCCCTCCCCCTTACCTTTAGCCTGGGAGGGGGAGGGGTCCGGCACGCTGGTGAGTGGAGGGGGGGGCGGGACCCCATTCACACACGATCCCTGGTGGTCCAATGGTGACTCTCGCGAGATCGGGGCGTTGCCATGGCAACACTCCCGATCTCGCGAGAGGAACCCAGCGGAGCTGCAAAATAGAGCTCCGCCGGATCCTCTCCCTCTCTCCCCAGCCACCGGTCTATTTAAATGGGCCGGTGAGGGAGAGCTTTGATCTCCCCACCGGCCCTCCATGGAAGACAGCAGGGCCGGCGCTCGGATAGTGCCGGCCCTGCATAGACCGGCAGGGGATGTCTTGGGACCTCCCCTGCCGGCCTCGGCCCATGGCCACCGCGGCCCACCGGGCATTTGCCCGGTGTGCCCGATGGCCAGTCCGGGCCTGTCCGGAATGCAGGGAGACCTGACGGAAAGCGACACACCTCTGTAACTGGGGATGTCCAGTCTTCCCCAACTAACTGTGGAAAGTGACCGATACACAACCACCACACAAACCCACATAACAGAATCATCAGTATGCGGGGGGAGGACAGGGGTAAGCACAGGTAAATAGAACATGGGACAACGAACACAAGACCTTTCGTAAAACATTTATTAAAAAAAACAAAAAAAAAACATAAACATCGCAGGCAGCACCCACTGACTAAGTCCCTAACTATGACACACACTGTGCAAGGTCCAGAATCTAACTCTCCACATCGAATGCCCCCCCGACCGACGCCAGGACATTAAATAGTCGAGCCCCATGAGAGGGGTGGGGGCCCTGTGTTTTTGAAGAAGGCGTATCTCAGCACGAAAGTTAATGTATGTTATTTTAATTGTATTTTGCATGTTCTCTCCTACCCTAAACGTCCTAATCATAACAAAACTAGAAAAGCAGGGAGGATCACCAGTCTACATAGTCAGGATGTTCACGGATTCGGGGGCTAGCCGGACCTCTCTGGCCCTCCCCTGGACCAGGGGAGGGGGGTGTGGAGCTCCCCCTTGGGCGAAATGGGAGTGTCCAGTTAACGGTCTGAGTAGAGGGCCTACGGGGGGTCCTCTTCACACCCTCTATGGGCCTGACGGCCTCCTATAACTTCGAAACCTGGATAAACCCCCATCCCTTATTATGCACCTTCACCCATAGGTAGATTGACTCTGCAGAGGGGACACATGCCGCAGACACGCGCCAAACTTTACGCCCACCGGGACACGGGGGGAGAGGTTGGAGGGAAACCTTTAGGTAAGCCCACAAGTAATGGAGCGGGGTGAGCTATAAGGGGGACACCGCCGTAGTACCCACTGGAGCGAGGAGATGAAACGGGTAGGGAATAGCTAGCAAAGGCATTTAGAGGTCTCAGTAGAATATATAGGGCGCGTGGGAAACGGGGCTTTGGGCATCCTCAGTATCCTCCGCGCGTTGATCATGAAGAGGAGAAGGGTACTCACAACCCACTATTCTCTGGCGTGTGATAAGACCAGAATTTTCTCCGCACCGGACGGAATCCGGATGCATTTTCTATTATTCTTCTTTATTCTCTCTTCCTCTTCCCCTCTTACCCATCTACCCTCCCTACCTATGCCCCTCCCTTCTTGGACCTTGGGGGGGACGGACGAGTTGATGTTCCCAAGGGGAAGTCCTCCTGCTCGAATAGCAATTCCCGATACAGGCAAGGGCGACGCAGTGATAGCAGAGTTCAACATATCGCAGGATGTCGATTAAGATTACCACCCAAAATGTAAAAGGCCTAAATGCCCCCAAAAAGAGACGCCTGATGTTCAGGGCCCTGAAAAGGACAAACACAGACATAGCTTACTTGCAAGAGACCCACCTCCCCAGACAGGCCACTTTCCAATTGCGAGACCACGTCTATACAAGATCATTTGAAGCCAGGACGCACTATAAAAGGAGCGGAGTGGCCATTGTTGTCAGGCGCTCTTGCCCTTTCCAGATGTCGACCCAGGATGCTGACCCAGAGGGACGATACATTATTGTATCAGGCACCATGCACTCCCACACCATTCATCTGATAAATATATACGCCCCAAATCAACCGGACGCCGGATTCTGGACTAAGTTACGAAGTAAGATTACAGCATTGCCACATGGCATGATCCTCATGGGCGGAGATTTTAATGCTGCACCGTACACGGCGATGGATAGGAGCTCGAAGGGGGGAGGCCCGCGTTCACAGGGACGGGGGGGGGGCAGGACCGCCTGCTTAAAGCTTTTATAGCAGATACGGGTCTGGTGGACGCATGGAGGCACAACACCCGACGGAACGAAATTATACGTTCTACTCGGCCCCTCATGGAACCTACTCCAGGATAGATTTTTTCCTGGTCAATGCAACAGGATTACCCAGACTAATGGGCTCAGAAGTGGGAAATATCTCATGGTCTGACCACGCAGACGTATCTATCATTCTCGGGAATCTAAGTACGGCGAGCCCTTGGTCCTGGAGACTAAATACATCATTGCTAAGGGATCCGGAAGTCACAGAAAACATTCGAAAGGCCATAACGGACTACTTAATTGACAACACCACCCCAGAGGTGGGCATTAGCAC
>OW240920.1:542806-589670 GCA_933207985.1 Pelobates cultripes
GTTAACCACAACGTTCTAATTGGGATCAAGAGGTCAACCAGCAGCACACTTCTTCTTCTGGGTGGCCATCCGTTCGGTGAATTTGTTCGGTGAAAACAGTCATTCGTATGGCTGGGCTATAGAAACAGCCATTTACACGAATGGGGGCAGAAATAGACAAATCCACCACAATAGGCAGACAGATGGTTCTGTCACATATGGATCCCAGGAGTATTCCTGCGCATACCTGGATTATAACTGGAGGCTATTAAGACCTGGCCACTTCCTCAAGGTCTTAAGGCCATACAAAGATTTGTAGGTTTTGCGAACTGTTACAGAAAGTTCATAAAGACCAAGTTGACAAAAAAGGGTATCAACCCACATGAATGGGGTCCCGAGGCCTTGCGGCCTTCAAAACGTTTATGGAAGCCATGTGACCAATCACTGCCTTTCATAGTTGAAGTGGATGCATCTAAATCAGGGGTTGGTGCACTCCTCTCCCAAAGGAAGACACACAATGATTCTCTCCATCCGTGTTGTTATTTCTCCAAAATATTATGAGATGCAGAGAGGAACTATGATGTAGGGAACAGGGAACTGTTATCCATAGTTCTGGATTTTAAGGAGTGGAGACACCTCCTGGAGAGGTCCAGATACCCCATCTTGGTTTTTACAGACCATAACAACCTCTCCTATATAGCAGAGACCAGATGGCTATCCTCTGGCCAAGATAGGTTGTCCTTGTTCCTATCACTTTTCCAATACAGCATAACGTATAGACATGTATATCGCAACACCAAGGCGGATGCCATATCCATGCAACATGAGCCATTAGAAGCTGGTCCTACTCCCCCTGAACCCATAGTCCCTCCCGCAAACATTGTTGCAGCTACCCACCTCGTGATCTCCTCCCTCTTCCTCGATAAGATAAAAGGTTACCAAAACCAAGCACAACCAGAAAAACCCACTGGTTTATTGTTCGTACAGGGAAGAGACAGGAGAAATGTTATGGCATTATATCACAGAGCAAAGACAGCGGGTCATGCAGGCATCAACAAAACATATAAAATCATAACAAGACAGTTTTGGTGGACTTCTGCTGGACCTGATGTTAAGGAGTATGTAACAAGTCTGTACTCAATCTAAGTCCCCTACAAGCAAGCCACCCGGTCTTCTTATGCACCTTTTGGCACCCAAGACACCTTGGACACACCACTCTATAGATTCTATAGTGGACCTTCCCCCCTATGAAGACCATTCAGTCATTTTAATGGTGACCGACAGATTCTTCGAAATGGCTCACTTCATTCCGCTGAAGAAGCTCCCTTCTGCTGTGCAACTGGCTGAGGTCTTCGCAAAGGACGTGTTCAAGCTAGATGGTATACCAGCAGACATAGTCTCTGATTGGGGTCTGTAGCGGGCCTGCTGGCAACTCGCCTGGGTTGCCCTTGTTTGTCCACGTCTTGTCCCTGGAAGGAAATCAGTTATAGTACGAAGAGACCCATTTCCTACCCAGTAACCAGACGACACACAGTCCTGGGGGTACAACAACAATTTTATTGGCCACACTCAGCTTTATACTTTTCCCATATAAGGGGTGGATCACACACAATGACAATGTCCCCTCCCAGGATCCTCCCCCTCCCGCGGGTTGCATAACAGAACCAGGACCCCAATCCCTTTGACTCCTGCTCTCATGCCAGGATCTTCCCCCTCCCAGTGGCCTGTGCGTGTGACAGGAACTCCAATCCCTTTGTCCCCAGTTCCTGCCACCCATCTTCAGGGTTTCCCACCTCGAGGGAACAGGGCTCTTTATTCCATGAACCTCTGTACCTGGAAGTACCAGCACGGGAAAGTTTCCTGCCTCTGTGACTGCCAGCCACAGAAAGTCCACCAAACTGCCATTGTCCCCAAGAGAGTGTCCACACCAATCTCAAGGACCCCCAGAACGGTAACTGCCTCCGCTCGTGGGGTATCTGGGTGAAACCAGGCAAGGGAAGTGTCTCTTTTCGAGACACCAATGCCCCCTCTGGAAACCGTTCATCTATATGAATGGCAACCTCCCAGGGAAACACTCATTAATAACTTCCCTTGAGGTTTCACACTTATGTTGCAAAGCTCTCCCTTAACGAACAAGCCAGCATACACAGACTGATCCCAACGGATCAGCTAGTGAATGTCTGGGGAAGTGCTCATGGATCACTTGTTCAGGACGGTCTCTCTTATTAACCCATCGGCATTGCCTTTTTGCTTACCAGGTCTGTAATGGATGGTAAAGTCATAAGATTGTAGGGTAAATCTCCATCGCAACAGCCTGGCATTGTCCCCTGAGACCCAGTTAAGCCATACCAGCTGGTTGTGATTCGTGAGCAGGGAGAATTGCTGTCTGTAGAGGTAGGGCTGTAGTTTTTTGAGGGCCCACACCACTGCCAGGCATTCCTTCTCGATAGCAGCGTAGCTTACCTCCCTGAGGAGTAGCTTCCTGCTGTGGTAAGCCATAGGGTGTTCGCTGCCATTGTCGCCAACCTGGCATAGCACCGCTCCTAACCCAAACATGGATGCATCTGTGTGAACGAGAAAATGTTTTCTGGGATTAGGAGTAGCCAGGACAGGGGCATTCACCAAGGCATTCTTGAGGGCTTAGAATGCCTGCTTACACTCTGGGGCCCAGTCTACCTGTCAGGGGCAATGTCTTTCGGGTGAAGTCGGAGAGGGGCTTAGCTAGGGCCCTGTACTTTGCGACAAACTTCCTGTAATAACCAGCAGTCCCAGGGAAGGCCATCACTTGGACATTAGTGTGGGGACTGGACTAGTTAGCTACTGCCTCAATTTTGGCTGGCTCAGGCTTTTGGGACCCACACCCAACCCGGTGTCCTAGGTACTGCACCTCTGCCATCCCTAGGTGGCACTTGCTGGGTTTTACGGTCAACCCTGCCTCCCTAATTCTGTCTAGTACAGCTTCCACTTGTACTAGATGCAGCTCCCACTGTCGCTGTATATGGCGATGAAATCCAGGTATGCGCAGGCATACTCCTGGAGGCCAAGGGAAAATGGAGCGTTAAAAGTGAGACAGAGTTGTCACAACTAACAAGGCCCAGTGGAGCGCTAGTATAATAAAATACAACTTACCCTTATAATAAGGGACACATATGTGTATATAGAGATATCTAGGGAAAAAGATAAATTGAAAAAATTGGTGCAGTATGCTAAGGACTAAATGTTCAAAAGGAGCTTAAGTTGTGACAAACTCACATGGTAAAGAGCCTGGAATGGATAGGCTCAAATCACAACTGCAGAGGTATTTAAAGTGAATACCCAGCCTTCTTCTATGTTGGTTTTCAAATCCTCAAAGAAACAAACAGAAGGACAGAATCCTGGTGTAATATCCTTTGGACCAATACAATAATGTAAATAAATAAAGGTACTTGCTCACCTTGTTGAGAGCCAATCAACACTGGGTACTGTGCCTTTAAGAGGGCACAACTCTTCTTTAACAGCAGGAAATGATAGTTCAAGGAATTTATAAAAATAAAATCAATTTATTATATAAACATAAATAATAAATAAAATGCCATTAAACAATGGTCAATATAAAAATAAGTCCTTGCTATCCGAGACGCGTTTCACCTTCTGTAAAGGCTTTTTCAATCGGTTCCCTGCTGCTCATACTTCCCATTTTAAATCACGAAAGATGTCTCCTCATTGGTCCTGATACTCTTCTTTACCCGCCATAAATCATCCAATCAGCGTAAAATTCTCCAATTTCTTCATTATTGATTCATACGAAACCAGAAGTGACATATCGCAATGTCCGCGACGTCACTTCCGGTATTTCTCGATCTCCATTTTCAGTGCTGGCAATAGCCAGCCAGTTGTTATATCGTCCATAAATTCAATATAAATTACACCATAAATGAAAGAAAAGAGGAGGGAAAGAGAGGGGAGTCAATCAATCAAGCAATGTAGATATAAGTTACATTATATAGTTATTGCTCAACATCTATTCAAATAGGATGACTTTCCCACACTTAATAATTACTTCTAAAATTCTAAAAAGCTGTATATACTTAATCACCCAATAGTTAATATATTTAAACAATATAGTGGTCAATATTGCTATTAGCCAGAAAGATGTGGAAGGGCTGAGAGAAAAAAAAAAAAAGGGGAATTATTTTATAAAAAATGACAAAGTTCGAAATCATTATTCAAACCTTTAGGATGTAAAGTATCCAATTGGAATATCCATTTCATCTCAGCCCTTCCCATCTTCCTCACCAAGTAATCACCTCTCCAATCCAAAAAATTTTCTGGATGCCCATAAATAGCATTTTTTTAGGATCGCTATTATGCATATTTTTCAAGTGAAGTGATACATTGTGTTTAATGAATCCATTTTTTACATTTCTAACGTGTTCCTGTATCCTCACTTGAAGGGGACGCATAATGCGGCCAATATATAAAAGGCCACATGGACACGTCAGCATGTAAATCACCCTTTTAGTGTGACAAGTAATAATGTCTTTTATTTTATAAATTTTTTTAGGGTTTCGTGCATCTGAAAATTCCCAAATTGGTCTCTTAGTATTATTGGTATTTTTGCAAGCACCACAGACACCACAACCGTAGAAACCTTTGGATTCATTGAATGGGTTCAACATCTCCTTTATCCTATTAGAGTTATTATTAGAGAGACTATTTCTCAAATTGGATACTCCTCTATAAATGACTCTAGGACGTTCTGGTAGGAAACTATTGAGTTTCTCGTCACTTTTAAGAATGGGCCAATGTTTACGAATTACTTTTTTAACTAAATTGCTTTGGACATTAAAATCACAAATAAAAGCCAATTCATTGTCTGTAGAGGATACTGTTTTTTCTTTATATTTTAGAAGGCTCTCTCTCTCTTTGGTCATTATTTCATCATAGGCATTATCAAGTAGTGATTTACTGTACCCTTTATCTGAAAAATCTGTCATAATTTTCTGTGTCTGTTCTTGAAACATAGTGACATCGGTACAGTTACGTCTAACTCTCAGTAATTGAGCTTTTGGGGCATTAAGGAGCCAGGGTGAATAGTGACAGCTACTACCTTCGATATAACTGTTCACATCCACCTTTTTGAAAAAAGTATTGGTCTTAATTATATTATTCTCAATAAAAATGTTTAAGTCTAAAAACTCGACTGATTGTTTGCTACTGTTTCTAGTGAGTTTGATACCCCAATCATTGTTGTCTACATGTGAAAAAAATAGATCAAGGGATTCACTATTGCCCTTCCAAATAAAGAAAATATCATCTATGTAACGATGATAGGACATAGAAACATAGAAACATAGAATGTGACGGCAGATAAGAACCATTCGGCCCATCTAGTCTGCCCAATTTTCTAAAAACTTTCATTAGTCCCTAGCCTTATCTTATAGTTAGGATAGCTTTATGCCTATCCCATGCATGCTTAAACTCCTTTACTGTGTTAACCTCTACCACTTCAGCTGGAAGGCTATTCCATGCATCCACTACCCTCTCAGTAAAGTAATACTTCCTGATATTATTTTAAAACCTTTGTCCCTCTAATTTAAGACTATGTCCTCTTGTTGTGGTAGTTTTTCTTCTTTTAAATATAGTCTCCTCCTTTACTGTGTTGATTCCCTATATTTAAATGTTTCTATCATATCCCCCCTGTCTCGCCTTTCCTCCAAGCTATACATGTTAAGATCCTTTAACCTTTCCTGGTAAGTTTTATCCCGCAATCCATGAACCAGTTTAGTAGCCCTTCTCTGAACCCTCTCTAAGGTATCAATATCCTTCTGAAGATACGGTCTCCAGTACTGCGTACAATACTCCAAGTGAGGTCTCACCAGTGTTCTGTACAATGGCATGAGCACTTCCCTTTTTCTACTGCTAATACCTCTTCCTATACAACCAAGCATTCTGCTAGCATTTCCTGCTGCTCTATTACATTGTCTGCCTACCTTTAAGTCATCAGAAATAATCACCCTAAATCCCTTTCCTCATATGTTGAGGTTAGGACGCTATCAAATATTCTGTACTCTGCCCTTGGGTTTTTACGTCCAAGATGCATTATCTTGCACTTATCCACATTAAATGTCAGTTGCCACAATTCTGACCATTTTTCTAGTTTACCTAAATCATTTGTCATTTGGCTTATCCCTCCTGGAACATTAACCCTGTTACATATCTTAGTATCATCAGCAAAAAGACATGCCTTACCATCAAGACCTTCTGCAATATCACTTATAAAAATATTAAAGAGAATAGGTCCAAGTACAGATCCCTGAGGTACCCTACTGGTGACAAGTCCAAGCTTCGAATATATTCCATTAACTACAACCCTCTGTTGCCTGTCACTCAGCCACTGCCTTACCCATTCAACAATATTGGAATCCAAACTTAAAGATTGCAGTTTATTGATAAGCTTTCTATGTGCAACAGTGTCAAAAGCCTTACTGAAATCTAGATAAGCAATATCTACTGCACCACCCTGATCTATAATTTTAGTTACCTAATCAAAAAAATCAATAAGATTAGTTTGGCATGATCTCCCTGAAGTAAACCCATGTTGTCTCTGATCTTGAAATTCATGTGTTTTTAGATGTTCAACAATCCTATCCTTTAACATGGTTTCCATCACTTTCCCCACTACTGAAGTAAGGCTTACTGGCCTATAGTTGCCCGACTCCTCCCTATTACCTTTCTTGTAAATGGGCACAACATTCGCTAACTTCCAATCTTCTGGGACTACTCCTGTTAACAATGATTGGTTAAATAAATCTGTTAATGGTTTTGCTAGTACACCACTAAGCTCTTTTTAATAGCTTTGGGTGTATTCCATCAGGTCCCATTGACTTATTTGTCTTTACTTTTGACAGTTGAAATAGAACCTCTTCCTCTGTAAACTCACGTGTAATAAATGACTCATTTATCCTTTTTCTCAACTGAGGTCCTTTCCTTCATTTTCTACTGTAAATACAGAACAAAAATATTCATTGAGGCAGTCAGCCTGACCTTTATCCTCTTCTACATACCTTCCTTCTTTTGTTTTTAATCTAACTAATCCTTGTTTTACTTTTCTTTTCTCATTTATGTATCTAAAAAATGTTTTATCCCCTTTTTTTACTGACTGTGCTATTTTCTCTTCTGTGTGTGATTTGGAAGCTCTTATAACTTGCTTAGCCTCTTTCTGCCTAATCTTATAGATCATTTTGTCTTCCTCACTCTGTTTTTTTTTATAATTCCTAAATGCTAACTTTTTGTTTTTAACTATTTTGGCCACATCTGCGGAGTACTACAGTGGTTTATTGAATTTTTTGCTTTTACTGACAAGCCTAATGCAATTTTCTGTTGCCTTCAATAGTGCAACTTTTAAATAATCCCATTTTCTTGGACTCCATTTAAATTGCTCCAGTCTGATAATGACTCCTCTACCCATATTCTAATTTTAGAAAAGTCTGTTTTTCTAAAGTCTAAAACTTTTGTTTTTGTGTGGTGTGACTCAGTCACTGCTCTTATATTAAACCACACTGACTGATGATCACTGGATCCTAAACTTTCACCTACAGTAATATATGATACCAAATCTCCATTTGTTAACACTAAATCTAGTATGGCCTCTTTACGAGTTGGCTCCTCAACAACTTGCTTTAGAGACAACTCCAGTAGGGAGTTTAGAATATGTGTGCTCCTGGCACAAGTAGCTAATTTTGTTTTCCAATTTACATCAGGAAGATTAAAGTCACACATGATGATAACTTCCCCCTTCATTGTCATTTTAGCTATTTCTTCAACTAGTAGATTATCTAACTCTTCAATTTGTCCTGGGGGCCTATAAATCACACCTACACGAGTTACTGTGTGATTACCAAATTCTAACGTAGCCCAAACGGCCTCTATGTTTGCCTCACTAACTTTTATTAGGCTAGATTTTATGCTATCCTTCACATGCAAGGCCACCCCTCCCCCTTTCTTGCCTTCCCTATCTTTCCTATATAAAGAGTACCCTGGTATTGCTATGTCCCAGTCATTTTTCTCATTGCACCATGTCTCAGTAACAGCGACTAAATCTACACTATCAGTTGCCATTATTGCCACAAGTTCATGGATCTTATGGGCTTGCACCCCATCTCTGGTCGCCAAAGATGAATAGCTGTTCCCAATAGGACATAAATAGATTGGCGTAACTGGGTGCAAACCTGGTGCCCATCGCCGTTCCACAGGTTTGCAGATAAAATTTCTCATTGAACCAAAAATAGTTATTACGGAGGATCCATTCAATACCCTCTAATATGAAGTCAACTTGGGATTGAGGAAAACTATCTGACTTCTCAAGGAAAAATTTAGTTGCTTCGCATCCTTTACCATGTTGTATAATGGTATAGAGGGAATTAACATCGGCTGTCACTAGCCAATATTCTTCTTCCCATTCGATATCTTTAAGAACTTGAAGAATATTAATGGTGTCTTTCAAATAGCCAACACATTTCCTAACTATAGGTTGTAAGCATTGATCTATATATTGAGAAAGTCTACTAGATATGGACCCAATTCCCGAGATGATAGGTCGTCCGGGTGGTTTAATTAGATTTTTATGAATTTTGGGCAAGTAATAAAACACCGGAATTCGAGGGTACTGTATATTCAAAAACTCAGATTCTTTTTTGTTAAGAATGCCCATTAGTTTACCTTTGTCTATCAGTCTGGTATAGCTTGCCTTAATTTCATTCGTTGGATCTTTATTAAGAATTATATAGGTCGTAGGGTCATTCAACAGCCTATTGGATTCTTCTATGTAGTCAATTCTTTCAATAAGAACAATGCCCCCTCCCTTGTCAGCTGGTTTTATAACCAATGTGTTGTCATTTTTAAAACTTTTTAAGGACTTTCTCTCTTGGAAGGTTAGATTATATTCATTTTTACCAATAGGTTTAATCCGTTTGATGTCTTTCATAACCATTTTCTCAAATGTTGACATCTCATTTGAGATACAGAATTTGGGAAAAAATTGTGATTTTTCTTTTAATTCGGTATGTATAAAGTCATCATTTATTTCAGTAGGAATCGGTCTCAATATCGGATTCTTATGAAAAAAATATTTTAGACACATTTTCCTTTTAAACCTGTTAAGGTCCAGATAGATATTGAATTTATCTAACGTTCTAGTAGGGGCAAATTTTAAGCCCTTTTCAAGTAATGACAATTGGGGTTTTGAAAGTACTCTATTGGTTAAATTAAAGATACCATTATTGAATACTCCTGGAGGCCATCCTATGGAAAATGGCTGGTCCACTATCCTCTGGAAAATGGCTGGGGCAGTATTCAACCCAAATGGCATCACCTTAAATTGGTACAAGCCAAATGGAGTGATGAATGACAACTTGGGGACAGCATCTGCCACCAAGGGAATATGCCAGTACCCCTTGCATAAGTCTATAGTGGTGTGGTACTGGCCCAGAGCCATCCTGTCTAGCTGCTCATCTATAAGAGGCATAGATGAGACCGTCTTGTCGTTGAGCCTCCTGTAGTCCACACAGAACCTGGCAGTCCTATCTCTTTTAGGGACCAGCACGACTGGGGAGGCCCAAGGACTCTGTGATGGTTCTATGACCCCTTGCCAGAGCATCTCTTGGATTTTCTGCAGCATGTTCCTCCTCTCAGACTAGGGGTTTTGCCGTAGGGGTTTTGCCACAGGGGCTGTTGGTCGGGAGTCTCTACCCAGTGGGTGGTTAGTGGGTAGGTTGGAAAATGTCTCTTTCCTTGCCGACAGCATTTCCTGTGTTCTCCTTCCCCTAAGTGGACCTCGTCTATAGACCCTGCCTGAGCCCCTTCCTCCAGGAGGTCGGGCAGGGGAAAACAAATCAAAATCTTCTGAGGTTGGAGCACATATGGCGGCTACATCCTCAGTCTGCTCATGGTAGGGCTTCAGCATATTGACATGCAACAGGCGTTGGACTCCGGTACCCGGACATGGGTCGATCACAGAGGTAGTGTCACATTTCTGTTCCACTACCCGTATAGGCCTGGCCAGGCAGCCTGTAGCCTATCTTGTCGGATGGGTATCAGAATCATCTGCAATAAGCAAGCCTGATTTTGAAACCCCAATACTGGTGTAAGAAACTCAGTGCTCCATCAGCTTATCATCTGCAATAAGCATGCCTGATTTCCAATCCCTAATACTGTTGTAAAAAAAACTTGTTTTTTACTCTCTCACCTTCACCAATCTCTGTACTGCCTCTAATCTCTCCAATATTACTTTACCTCTATCTGAAAACCATCTGCTGACTTTTGACATCGGCATACCTAAGACCCAATCGACACCACTGTCTGAACATCAATCTCACAGAAACCTCCAATGTCTTGACCTAGAGCCAGGGCCGGTGCAAGGATTTTTGCCACCCTAGGCAAAAGTAAAGTTTGCCGCTCCCCCATGTGACATCACAATGCCCCACCCATAATGATCTGCCATGTTAACTAACGTCAGTGCTGCAGTGCCGCCGTGTTTACATTAAAAGGCCTGCAGTGACAGGCTATAGACACCAGAACCACTGCATTAAGGTGCAGTGGTTCTGGGGACTATAGTGTTTCTTTAATGTGAGGTAAATTAGAGATTAGTGCCACGAATACTATACTAGATTGCCTACTTACAACCAGATGAGGATGATGATGGGCTCTAGCTGCAGTCTGGCTCCACTGGTCTGGTGTAGAACAGGCTCTATGGAGGCTGTTTATAACTGTGGTCACAAAAATCAATGTTCTGAGAGAACGGGAAGCAGCTCCATTTTTGGGGGGCCCTTTACACAGCTCAAGGTCTGGGTCCCAGGGTCCACCTTCATGTTCCACCAATGAGTTTGTTCACAGGGGGTGGAGTGTGTAGGGGATGTCCTGATATGTGTGTATTGCATTGTGTGAATCTGTGTTTGTAAGTGTAAGGGCTGCAAGGTGTGTTTCTGTGGATGTACGGGATGCAGTGTGTTCATCTGTAAGGGGTACATTGAGTGTGTGTAAGGGGTGCATTGAGTGTGTGTAAGGAATGCATTGTGTGTGTCTGTGTGTAAAAGGGACGCATTGTGTGTAAGGGTTGCATTGCTTTCTGTGATGCATTGTGTGTGTAATGCATTGTGTGTTTTTCTGTGTGCAAGGGCTGCATTGTCTTTGTGTGTAAGGGGTGCATTGTGTGTGATTGTGTGTGTGTGTGTGATGGATGTCAATCTCCCCCCCCTCTCCCTCCCTTGTCGCTCTCTTCTCTTCTTTCCTCCCCCTCCCCAATCTCATTCCCCCTCCCTCTCCTGTCAATTCCCCTCCCTGCCAATTTCTTTCTCCCCCCATCAATTTCTTCCCCCCCTGTCAATTTCTTTCTCCCCATCAATTTCTCCCCCCTGTCAATTTCCTTCTCCCCTCCTGCCAATTTCTTTCTCTCCCCCGTTAATTTCTTTCTCCACCCCCTGTCACCCCCTGTCAATTTCTTTCTCCCCCTTGTCAATTTCTTTCTCCCCCCTGTCAATTTCTTTCTCTCCCCCAAACCCAAATGACTATTTCACACATTTAACGCTCTTCTTCGCCCTATTGTTCTTTCTCCACCTACTTGACCGCCTCAGACTTTGTAACTCACTTCACTGACAAGATCTCTACTCTCTCACCTTTCTTCTTCCCGTTACAATACTTCCCCTAACCTCACTCCCTCTGCTGTTCTACATTCATTCGCACATACTACAGCGGAAGTGCTTTCTGCTCTGCTCCAGTCCTCTCCTGATCTCTTCCCGTTCCTCTTGACTAGTGTCTCTGACTGCTTCTCTGCTATTTCTAACTGGAATGCTGCCCACTTCCTTAAACTCAACTTGACCAAAACTGAAATTCTGGTCTTTCCTCCTTCAAGTGTTGCTACTCCTGTGTCTGCCTCCCTCCAAGTCAACGGTGCTACCATAGCTCCACCACGCAAGCTCGCTGCCTAGGTGTCCTCTTTGACTCTGACCTCTCCTTCACACCTCATGTTCAGTCTATCACCAAATCCTGCCTCTTTCATCTCAAAAACATTGCGTGCATCCCACCCTACTTAACGCCAGATGTGACTATTGTGCTGTTCCATTCCACTATCCTTTCTCATTTTGACTACTGTAATCCGTTTCTCAGTGGTCTTACATGCTCCCAACTTACGCCGTTACTGTCCAAAATGAATGCGGTGGCAAGGCTCATCTTCCTGTCGGCCCGCAGCGCCCACACCTCACCCTTCTGTCAGTCCCTACATTGGCTTCCTGTAAGATATAGGGCTCAATTTAAAATTCTGGTTCTTTCAAATCTCTACCTAATGCTGCTCCCACCTATCTATTCTCCCTAATACACAAGTATGTCCCGTCTAGGCCCTTACGCTCTGCTGAAGACTTACGTCTATCTTCTGTCCGTACTCCCACCTCTAATGCTCGCCTTCAAGACTTCGAGGGCTGCACCGTTCCTATGGAACTCACTTCCCTCCTCCGTTAGTTGCTCACCCAGTCTCCACTCCTTAAAAAAATCATTAAAAACCCACTCCTTCATAATAGCGTATCAATTAAACTGTTAATAGCTCCCGACTGATATCTCTATTGCAACCGTTATTAGTCTAATACTATTCTTACCTTTTGTGTCACTTTACCCCACTCCCTCTAGCATGTAATCTCATTGAGCAGGGCCCTCAACCCCTCTGTTCCTGTGTGTTCGACTTGTCTGGTTACAACTACATGTCTGTTCGTCCACCCATTGTAAAGCGCTGCGGAATTTGTTGGCGCTAAATAAATATCATAATAATAATAATGCATCCACTCCCCTCTCAGTAAAGTAATACTTCCTGATATTATTTTTAAACCTTTGTCCCTCTAATTTAAGACTACGTCCTCTTGTTGTGGCAGTTTTTCTTCTTTTAAATATAGTCTCCTCCTTTACTGTGTTGATTCCCTTTATATATTTAAATGTTTCTATCATATCTCCCCTGTCTCGTCTTTCCTCCAAGCTATAAAACATTTCAATATAATAATCAGTAGAATAGTTTATCAAAATATCTTTATTAATTACATCAGATGTCTGTTTATCATTTTTAGGGCTATTTTTAATAAAGTCTGAATAAACATGAGAATCACCAAATTTCAACTGGATTGTGGTTGAGATATTTACTAAAAACAAATCAAATATGAAGAACAAATCCAATGGAAAGCACATCACATGTGATACAATTCAACACGAATCCCGTAGAAATCACAGAATTGGCATATTTATCAAATATCACATTTATACCGGATTCATTAAATGAATTAACCTATTCCTTCTCAATATAGCTGGTATTGTGAGGGTTAATAAATTAGTAGGTGGCATTCACACCATTTTCATAACAGCTCGTGAATCAGTTTGCTTCCTTAATTTATTTTAATTAAGTATAATGGACTCTCAAGGAGTTAGCGATCAGAGTGATACATCATTGTTTCTGATTGATTCAAATAATCTTCAATATATAAATAAATAAGTCTCATTGACTTGTTTTTATTTTTTATATTTGCTTTTATTTTACTTAATTTTCAAACCACCAGCAAATTCAAAACAACCAAATTTCAATCATTTAGCTGGAGAATATTATGTTTGAGAATATTACGTTTTCGCATCTATTCAAAAGCTGTCTTAGTAGGCTCAGAAGTTAGTAGATATTATGAATGATGTCTAGATTTTGCCTCCAAATGTCCCTACATTGTTCTGGAATGTTGTTACTACCTGGGCTAATTAGATGCATTTATAGAGAATGATACTATATTATTTCTACATAGGACAGCAGTATACATTGTGACCCCTAGGTGTCACTATAACTGCATAACTGCATCGGAACGTTACTTGTATGCATTTGTAATTCACATAGAATTCCCTAGATGGTTAAATGGCAACAGTCTATGTCAACGCAGTGCTATTATGAAAGCTAAAAGTATGCTAATGTTCACGTTTTACTAATCCGTAATGAGAACACGTGTGTAAATACCTTTTATATTAATAATTGATTTCTTTATTATTCACTTCCCTTCAATCTATCTCATGTTTTCCACATTTCACGGATATTGTACTAAATAGATTAAACACGTTTACATTTTTTTAATATTCAGTAATAAATGAATTTAAAATAAATGTCTGTAAGTGTTTCACAATCTGGGTCCTATATTTCCATGGAAAACAGAGAAGTTAATTTGATACTCTGTCCCAAGAGCCAATGAAAATGACCCTATTTATTGTCATATTTAATCTTGAACAAATATGATAACAATATATATATTTTTAAATTTATTTATTATTTTTGCAGTGTTTAGAGTTACAAACATGCTTGTATTGCCATGACACAAGCTAATATGTAAAAGAGGGTAAACAATATCATGGCTTGCAAGAAACAGCACAATTTTGCAATAAGTTCAGGTTAGGTAGATATGTCTAAGTCTGTAGCTTAAACTAGGCAGGTGATTACGAGAGACACATTAGACATAGTGATTTAGTTCATGAGAGAAATACTATAATAGGACACAGATTAATAGCCAAGCATGTCACGCTAAATTGCACATTATGAACTATAGGATGTCCTGTTAGGGATCCGTGTCTACGGAGGACATGCACATTTTTTTAATAGTTAAGCAGGAGAGATAATTAGAGGAGGGACAAAGAGCTACAATCTTGGTTGTCTGATTATGTAGCTTTGACAGGTGTAGATAAACAATCAGTGAGTGTGCTAAAATGGCTTATGTGCTAAACAAAAATTTTTATTCCACAGAGATGCCGGAGCAGGCAAGGAGTAAGGTAACTCTGTGGTGCCAATCAGCGTGATAGCCCTGCAGAGGCTTTCAGCCCACACCACTTAGTTACTTTGGAGGAGAGTTTTTCTCTTTGGGACACATAGCCAGTAAGAGGACGGCTAGACAATGTCCAGGGGTGGCGTCCCTCCAGCCGGGATATTTGTAGGAGCCAACACCACTGAGCCACGGACGTGGGTGCTCTGCGAATCCGAGGGATTGTGTGAGGTCCTGAGGGTGTGGCGCCAGTGCAGGCCGGTCCGCCCTCCGCTTGTGTGGACGGTGTTTCCTGGGCAAGCCCTTGGTGGCCCTCAGTACAGGTGGGCGTTCATTGGGGGAGATAGGAGTGTGTACGATTTGTGCACGATGTGGATGATGTGGACCTTCCCCACTCTTTTTTCCGATTCTGCTTTGCCGGCTTTGCAAATGAGAAGGTGGGGCTAGCTATGTGTGCCCACAGCCTGGCCCAAAATCTGACAAATATAGCCTCCAGCGAAGTCATTGAGCTGCTTAGGTAGCCGGGTTTGTCGGTAGGTGGATGCAGTGTACCTCGAGGTGCGTGTATGAGTGCGTCCACCATCTTGGGGTCGCTGTACCGTCTAGCGTTTTCCGCCATACTTCGAAGGCCACTGTGCAGCAGGCCAACAGGGACCGGGATTACTTGCACTGGTCCAGGGGGCAGGTGGGGTAGGAGCTTGGGTGAGTAATTTCAGCTTCTGGAGCAGGGAGAGTGGCAGTCTCCCCCAAGCCCTGTCTTAGGAGGCCTCAGCTGTGCGTTTTAGGCTCTCGGTCACGGAGTAGTCCGAGTGTGATGTTTATCGAGTAAGCGGGTTATCCCCTTGGTGATAGAGGCACAAGAAGGTGTGTACAGGCTGGAACCCCTGGTTTAGAGCTGCCAGAGCTCGCTTTCCATGTGTCTGGTCAGCTTGGTAGTCAAGCTCTGCTCCATGATAACAATATTTTACACTTTCATAACTTGTCGAATGATGTTGAAAGCTTCAATAAAAAGTGTTTGCAAATACCCTTGAACAAAGATAAAGTATGACCTTGGAAGAAGCAAGGTTTGGCTTCTAACTTTATCTTTTAGTAGATTCATTGATACAACAGTTCCTTGGCTAGTTTAATAACAGACTGGCTCCTAAAAAGTACAGTACTTGTCTGTTTTTTAAATGCCACAATTATTTGTCAACTTATGGTCAAAGCCGGTTACCATGGGTCCCAGATAAGAAACATTAAAGGTCAATGGAAACTAAAGTAAGAATGAAATGCCTGTTTGAACAAGCTCTGAGGTTGAAACATTTTCAGTTGCGTACTTTAAAAGGTACTTCAGTTATATGTTATTCACTTAAAAGAAAAACTGGATGTATTGAGAAAAATCCATTACTCATAAAACAAATATTCCAGCCCTAATACTTGGGTCTATAAAACAGATCACAAAGTAGTGAATTAACTATTTCTTTATGAGATATTGAAACAAACAGACTGTTAGGGTGATTTGCTGTAGTGTGAATTGTCATTATTATTAGACTTGTACATGCAATTGGAACAAAAAGTGCTATATTTAAGCTGGTATAACTGAAAACAGTGCTGTGCAACAGGGCTATACAAACGCATATAAACCTTTATTTAGAGCCCTATTTTGGGGTCCTAGTATAAATATGTAGTTCCTTTAAGACATAAAATTAAAGAAAAACCATATCATAGTATAGACTGTACGTCAAATGAGATATCAAACTATGAAGCCAAGTCACCACTCACAATTTTTGGAGCAAAGGAATATAGCTCAATTTATGCGCTTTTAAGGTCCGTAAGGTGACTGTGATGAAGTGCCCTTCTCCACTTGTGCCTGGAGAGCACTAATTGCCAGCCTCTTGCCTTGTGACTATGGCCCCTGGGAGAGTTTGCCCTTTAAAAATGTTATTTGGGCATATTGGATTTTATTGCACTGTTTCTGCCCCTTTGATTTCATGGGAGAATGTGCCTCTTCCCCTACCCCTTTTCCAGTCCATCATTCTCCAGCAGGGCATTGTCCCAAGGACACTGCCAGACTAGTTTAAACTGGCTGGTTTGTCCCTCCTCAATCTCTCATCAGCCCTTGCAAAACTTTAACCCCATGGCAAATTTACTCTGTTAGTGGGATCTGAGCGCTGTTCACCTGTATTTGGTGCTCAGATCCAAGCTATCTGGGGATAGATTAAATGTGGGGGTTCTGTGTAATATAATAGGAATTATGTAGTTTAATGTATGTTTATGTATTTTTACTGTTAGTGTAAAATGGAGATATTTTCCGTACCTGGAGATAATTGAGTTTATTGCAGTGCCTTAAGACAATTATCTCCAGGATAGAGGGGAGGGATTTTACTGTGTATGTGAGAGTGTTATTTTGTTAATTAGTGTTCCCATTGGTTTGTGTCCCTTTTGTTACAGTTTACCACCAGGTCCAGGGGGTGTGCCTCTAGCCTGAAAACATGCATAAAAGAAAGTCATTTGGTACTCATTAAACAGATCTTCTTGACCCTCAATACATAGCCTTGTCTCGTTATTGGAGGGAACTGCTATAATCACACTGGGGATTTCTATGCTCTGCATACTCCCTTGAACTTTAATCACTTAGCTCTTCTAAGAGCTGTTCCTAATCCGCTCTCCTGGAAGAGAGGTCTTCCCCACACAGTCCTGGATGTCAGAGGTTCATACAGGGTGGAAGGAAGAGGTCTTTCCCACACAGTCCTGGAAGCCTGATCCAGGGTAAAAGGAATATGGCAAGACTACCAGTTAAGCTACGGCGGTTGTGGAGTCTGTGATGGTTGTGGTGTCCGGTGCAGTGCTTGTGGTCCTTGGCGCAAGCTAGGAAGCATCCATCAAAGGAAGGTACTCAGTTGGAGTATGGGTGATCCGTTACAGCGACCCTTTCCCTTCTTTCTGAGATTTTCTAAATTTTCTTATCCTATGTGATATTATAAGAAAGAACAAATATGGTGCAATATTGTAATTCTCCTTTAAGTGGTAAGATTTGAAGATAAATAGTACTCATAAACCCAGAGCCTTCCAGATAGGCTCAAATCAGATAGAGTGTGTGGTTAAGGACCATATTCCTTCTTTGTAAAAGCAGGAAAGACTGCCGTAGGTGTGTTGATAAAAAATGTGCACTTTATTTAACTATAAATATACATATATATATATATATATATATATATATATATATATATATATATATATAAAAATATATATATATAAAATATAAAAATCTATGATAAAATACAAATTAAAAAAAAAACACACTAATTTGGCAATAAAAGTCCATTAATGGAGAGTCCTATGCTCACAAATCCCAGGACTACTTTTTTAAATTTGGAGAAAGTTTTTTTTGGCTGTGGCCAATGTTTGGTATGTAAAAGAACAGAAAATAAAAAAAAGGCATTTGAAACAATTCAAAACTAAAGAAGGGAAAAAATACCCCATCAAGGAATTTATAACATGCTATTCTAAAAATTTAATATACCTTATGCAATGCCCGTGTGACTTATGTTATATAGGAAAAAACCACCCGAGCCCTACACACAAGAATAGAGGAACATGGCTGCAATATTACGAAAGGTTTTGAGAAACACAGTGTTTCTCTCCACTATAAAGAATTTCATAACAGCGAGTTTAAATGCACTGTATTCCTAGGTATTAATAAAGTAGAAAAAGATTGGAGAGGAGGGAATTTTAACACGAAACTAAGTAAACGAGAAATGGAATGGATTTTTAGTTTAAATACCCTGATCCCAAACGGATTAAATGCCAATTCTGAGATGTGCCATTTTTTAACTTAGTCCACCCTTCCTTATTTACGTTCGAACACCTGTCCCTGATGTTTTATCATTGATTCTTATTTTTAGTGCTATACTAGCCCTAGCATTTTTATGTTCATTTACCCCTCTCCCCCCTCTGTTTCTATGCTTTCTGTTTTAACCCCTTTAGACCGAAGGACGTACAATTACGCCCTATTTTAATTGTACGCCCTCCGGTTTTTGTTAACTTACCCGGTCGCCGGCGGTCCCAGGGAGCCTCCCCGCGGCAGATCCTTCTCCTCCGGTGACCCCCGGCCATGTGAGAGTGGGGTCCTAGCGAGGGTAGCTGCCTCCTGCATTGCCAGCAGGGGGACTGCCTGTAATGACAGGTGGTCCCCCTGCTGGCTGAAAAAAAAAAAATAATTTAATTTATTAGTGTAAAAATAAATAAATATATACTTAGATCATATATATATATATATTATATATATATATGATACACACATATATACATATACACACATACACTGTCTAGGTGTATTTTACTATTAATATATATATAATTATATATATATATATATATATATATTAATATCAAATTACACGTAGACTGATACTGATTAAATATATATATATATATAATTATTGTTATATATATATTTATATATAATATAAAAAAATTAAATATGTAAATATGTTAAAAAATAAAATTAAAAAAATTATTTAAAAAAATTATTAAAAAATATATAGATGTGTGTTATTTCGTTCTAACTGTATTGTGATAATATATATATATATATTTATATCAAAATACACGTAGAACAAAATAATATATATATCTACATACATAAATATATACGTATATATCACTATATATATACCTATATATAAATAAAAATATTTTAAAAAATTATATAGATATACACATATAGATTCACATACGTGTATATATATATATATATATATATATACATATATTAATTCTACATATATATTTATGTAATATTTTTACATAATTAGGTATCTTAATTAATTACAATTAGCGGGACCTATCTGACAACCCATGCCGAAAGTAAAGGGAATTTAATTTGCTAGCACTATATTTAACCCTATAACTTTCCAAGACAGCATAAAACCTGTACATGGGGGGTACTGTTCTACTCGGGAGACTTCGCTGAACACAAATATTAGTGTTTCAAAACAGTAAAATGTATTACAACGATGATATCGCCAGTGAAAGTGACGTTTTTTGCATTTTTCATGCACAAACAGCACTTACACGGACGATATTATTGCTGTGATACTTTTTACTGTTTTGAAACACAAATATTTGTGTTCAGCGAAGTCTCCCTAGTACAACAGTTTGAAACTATGGATAGCTCTATGGTAGTAACAGACAATGAAACTAAGGATAGCTCCATGGTAGAATCAGACTCTAAAACTAAGGGTAGCTCCATGGTAGAAGCAGACTCTGAAACTAAGGATAGCTCCATGGTAGAAACAGAGTCCAATACTAAGGATAGCTTTGTGGTAGAATCAGACTCTGAAACTAAGGATAGCTCCATGGTAGTAACAGACAATGAAACTAAGGATAGCTCCATGGTAGTAACATACTCTGAAACGAAGGATAGCTCCATGGTAGAAACAGACTCTGAAACTAAGGATAGCTCCATGGTAGAAACAGACTCCAATACTAAGGATAGCACCATGGTAGTAACATACTCTGAAACTAAGGATAGCTCTATGGTAGAAACAGACTATGAAACGGACTCCAATACTAAGGATAGATTTGTGGTAGAATCAGACTCTGAAACTAAGGATAGCTCCATGGTAGTAACAGACTATGAAACGGACTCCAATACTAAGGATAGATTTGTGGTAGAATCAGACTCTGAAACTAAGGATAGCTTCATGGAAGAAGCATACTCCAATACTAAGGATAGCCCTGTGGTAAAAGCAGACTCTGTAACGAAGGGTAGCTCCATGGTAGTAACAGACAATGAAACTAAGGATAGCTCCGTGGTGGGTCGGGAGTAAGTGAAGATGGGAGGTGTAAATGAAGGAGGGGGGGAAGTAAGTGGGGGGGTAAGTGAAGATGGGGTGTAAATGAAGGAGGAGGGGAGTAAGTGAAGATGGGGTGTAAAATGAAGGAGGGGGGAGTGAAGACGGGGTGAAAATGAAGCAGGTGTGTAAAATGAATGAGGGGGGGAGTAAGTGAAGAGGGGGTGTAAATGAAGGAGGGGGGAAGGAAGATGGGGGAGTAAGTGAAGGGGGGAGTGGAGGGTGGAAGAGTGATTGGGGGAGTAAGTGAAGATGGGGGTGTTAATGAAGGAGGGGAGTGTAAGTGAAGATGGGGAGTAAGAAGATGGGGGAGTAAGGGAAGATGGGGGGTAAGTGAAGATGGGGGTGTAAGTGATGGGGGGAGTAAGTGAAGATGGGGGGAGTAAGTGAAGATGGGGGAAGTAAGTGAAGCAGGGGGGTGTAACAGAAGGAGGAGGAGGGGGAGTAAGAAGAAGAAGGGGGTATGAAAAACGGTGGTAAGAAGAACAAGGGGGGAGTAAGAAGAACACAAGGAGGAGGGGGGAGAGTAAAAGTGAGGAGAAGGGGAGATGAGGAGAAGGGGGGGACTGAGAAGAACACAGGGAGGGTGGGTGGTGAGGAGAACACAGGGAGGGGGAGGTGAGGAGGACACAGGGAGGAGAGGACACTACGCGCACACACACACACAATGCATCCCTATACATACACAGAAACACACAATGCATCCCTACACACACAGAAACACAACATGCTTCCCTTACACACAGAGAGACATACAATGCATCCATTACACACACACAATGCAACACTTACACACAAAGACAATGCATCCTTTATGCATACAAACACAGATTCACACAATGCATCCCTTACACACAACCAGAAACACACAATACATCCCTTATGCACAAATACACACTGCTTCCACTACACACAAACACACGGCATCACCTGCACAAACTGGTAACCCTATACACTACATACCATAAGCACACATATTAGATCCTCTACAATAACACATAACACATCCCCTACACACTCCACTCCCTGTGAGCGAACTCATGGGTGGGTGGAACATATAAGTGGACTTATGAGTAGGCCTTGTGGGCATACTCACCGTCAGGCCCTAGGGCCCAGACCTTGAGCTGTGTAAGCGGCCCCCCAAAAAATGGAGCTGCTTCCAATTCTCCCAGAACATTGAATTTTGTGACCACAGTTGCAAACAGCCTCCAGAGATCCTGTTCTACATCAGACCAGTGGAGCCAAACTGCAGCCCATCATCATCCTCATTTGGTTGTAAGTAGGCAATCTAGTATATTATTAGTGACACTAATCTATAATTTACATTACATTAAAGGGACACTATAGTCCCCAGAACGACTGGAGCTTAATGAAGTGGTTCTGGTGTCTATAGCCGGTCCCTGCAGGCTTTTTAATGTAAACACACACTGTGGGCAGCACTGGCGTTAGTTCGTATGGCAGCTCATATAGGTGGGGCATTGTGATGTCACATGGGGGGCGGCAAATACAGCTGTTCCCCATGCAGCCACAGGTGCCACTGTGCTGGGAGATTGTGATTACTCTTCACTTCCTCCCAGCTTACAGAGCAGCGCATGGGAGAGAGAGAGGAGGAGGCATGATTTAATCTTACAACAAATCCAGTAAGCAAATCTTTATAAATTTGGGTGGGATCAGCTCTGTTTGCACAGTTTATTGGTGTTTACTCTGATGTCTGTATTAATATTGAGGGATTTCTAAGTAGTAACATCAGTGTGTGTCAGCAGGGCCAGCCGTTGGGGTGTGCACGCTGTGCGGTCACGCAGGGTGCCATCACAACAGAGGCGCCCGGCGGACAACACAGCTCACAAGTTGGGGACACCAGCCTATTCAATTTAAACGATTCGCTGGTGGTCCACTGGTGCGCACCAGCAGTAGGTGCAGTCAGATTATAGCCTCTCCCTCGTGGTTCCGACGCTCAGTTAGTGAGTCAGAGCACAGGCTCAGAGATTCTCAGCCTGCGCTCTGACAACATTGAAAGTCAGAGCCGTAAAGGAGCGGGTATGGCAAAGAGCTACTGATTAGCATAACATCAATATCCGTTATAAAACCAGGAAAAGGTGGGTACCATTGCACTGATTTGGTGGTGCAATGGGCCACTTGATTGGTTTTGCCCCCAGGCCTAAGGCTGCCAGCCCTCCCCTGACCATGGAGCTATACTTAGTATTGGAGTCTGTTTCTACCATGGAGCTATCCTTAGTATTGGAGTATGCTTCTACCACGAAGCTATGCTTAGTTTCAGAGTCTGCTTCTACCATGGAGCTATCCTTAGTTTCATTGTCTGTTACTACCATGGAGCTATCCTTAGTTTCAGAGTCTGATTCTACCATGAAGCTATCCTCAGTATTGGAGTCTGTTTCTACCATGGAGCTATCCTTAGTTTCAGAGTATGTTACTACCATGGAGCTATCCTTAGTATTGGAATCTGTTTCTACCATATAGCTATCCTTAGTTTCATTGTCTGTTACTACCATGGAGCTATCTTTAGTTTCAGAGTCTGATTCTACCATGGAGCTATCCTTAGTATTGGAGTCTGTTTCTACCATGAAGCTATCCTTAGTTTCATTGTCTGTTACTACCACGGAGCTATCCTTAGTTTCATTGTCTGTTACTACCATGGAGCTACCCTTAGTTACAGAGTATGTTACTACCATGGAGCCATCCTTAGTATTGGAGTCTGTTTCTACCATGGAGCTATCCTTAGTTTCAGAGTATGTTACTACCATGGAGCTATCCTAAGTATTGGAGTCTGTTTCTACCATGGAGCTATCCTTAGTTTCAGAGTATGTTACTACCATGGAGCTATCCTTAGTATTGGAGTCTGTTTCTACAATGGAGCTATCCATAGTTTCAGAGTCTGTTACTACCATGGAGCTTCCATTAATTTCAGAGTCTGCTTTTACCACAGGGCTATCCTTAATATTGGAGTATGCTTCTTCCATGAAGCTATCCTTAGTTTCAGAGTCTGCTTCTACCATGGATCTATCCTTAGTGGATTGGAGTCTGTTACTACCATGGAGCTATCCTTAGTATTGGAGTCTGTTTCTACCATATAGCTATCCTTAGTTTCAGAGTCTGTTACTACCATGGAGCTATCCTTAGTTTCAGAGTCTGATTCTACCATGAAGCTATCCTCAGTATTGGAGTCTGTTATTACCATGGAGCTATCCTTAGTATTGGAGTCTGTTACTACCATGGAGCTATCCTTAGTATTGGAGTCTGTTTCTACCATATAGCTATCCTTAGTTTCAGAGTCTGTTATTACCATGGAGCTATCCTTAGTTTCATTGTCTGTTACTACCATGGAGCTATCCTTAGTTTCAGAGTCTGATTCTACCATGGAGCTATTCTTAGTATTGGAGTCTGTTTCTACCATATAGCTATCCTTAGTTTCAGAGTCTGTTATTACCATGGAGCTATCCTTAGTTTCATTGTCTGTTACTACCATGGAGCTACCCTTAGTTACAGAGTATGTTACTACCATGGAGCTATCCTTAGTATTGGAGTCTGTTTCTACCATGGAGCTATCCTTAGTTTCAGAGTCTGTTTCTACCATGGAGCTATCCTTAGTATTGGAGTCTGTTTCTACCATGAAGCTATCCTTAGTTTCAGAGTCTGTTTCTATTGGAGTCTGTTTCTACCATGGAACTATCCTTAGTTTCATTGTCTGTTACTACCATGGAGCTATCCTTAGTTTCACAGTCTGCTTTTACCACCGAGCTATCCTTAGTATTGGAGTCTGCTTCTACCATGGAGCTATCCTTAGTTTCAGAGTCTGCTTCAACCATGAATGCAGATTTTGCCTCTTCCATGAAGTTATACTTAGTACTGGACATTGCATCTATCCTTCGTACTGGAAACTGTATTTATTGTGGACCTATCTATAGTACTGGAGACTCTGTTTACCATGGAGCTATACTTAGTACCAGGGTCTGCTATTACCATGAAACTTTATTTAGTACTGGAGACTGCATCTACCGTGGAGCTTTCAACAGTAACGGAATGCGACTCTCTATCGTTTCATGAGAATAAAAGTACAAAAATAAAAAAATACTAAGGAGGTTGTATTTCCATTGGTGGATAGAATATTCATAGTGAAAATCAACAAACAAAATACAAATAAACAAAGGAAGCCAACTTGGTTTGGAAGCTCAATAAGCGAGAGATATAGAGATTTAGAACCAGAACATAAGGTTCATTACTCTCAATGAGGTGTCAGAAAATGCTGTCAATTAGTCACTTGGCCACACCACACTGTGAGAGAATGCATTGTTAAACCAGTCTTATAGGGTTTGGTGCCTGTGTCAAAGATCCAGGACTAAACAGTGGTTTCCATAGAAACATTATAGAGAATCTGTATTTGATAGAGAGTTGCTATATTAAATTAAGGAAGATGGAATAAAATATCATACCAGCAGGTAATCTCATTTAAATATTCACGGACTGGCTGGGAGATGCTAGATATTATGAACTATGTTTTTTTCTCTATAAATTTATTTTAAAGGACTTATTATACAATACATTGCTCTGAATTGGTTATGGTTCCAGGAATTCCATGGCCCCTCCCTTAATTTAAAGAGGCAAACCATTTTAGAACAGTACCCAAAAAGAAATCATCTAACTTTCAAGTAGGAGTTAGAAAACCAGGAGTTACTTGGAGTGGTTTGTATACTGTGGAGAGTGGTTTGTATACTGCGGAGAGTGGTTTGTATTTTATTTTTGTTTAATCTTTAAAGTTGGTAAGGTTTAAAAGAAAAAAAGAAAAAAGAAATTTTTGTTTTTTAAATTTACTTTTTTTTTTTCTGTGTTCTGGTTTCCCCCCCCCCCTTTTTTTTGTGCTGCTTGATTGATTGGGGGAGTGTTCATTAATTGCACCTGTGTGGGATTTGTATCCCCATAAAGGCACACCCCTAACTCACTGAGCTTGCTCACATTATTTGAAAGCAGACTGTATTAAGTAGACCTCTTTCAAGTAGGAGTTAGAAAACCAGGAGTTGAAACTAACACGGGGTTTAAACTAACTAGGTAATTTTTTTATTGTTCTGTATTTGGGGAAATGAGTGTTAGCAAGATTGCTGGTTTAACTCAATGCACATCTTGTTACATGTATGGATGCCTGGATGTACCCATCCAGGGTCCATACCTCTGTGATGGTTGTGTGCGAGTGGCTTCTCTGGAAGCTCAGATTGGAGATCTCGAGAAGCAAATCGCAACATTGAGGGAGATTGACAATCTTGAGAGGAGTCTACTGCTCACTGAGCAGAGTTTAGTGGGGACAGGTAGTGGAGAGGAAGGAGAAAAGACAGATGGGGAACAGGCATGTAGCTGGGTGACAGTGGGGCGAGGAAGCAGGGGGGGAGGGAAGAGGAAAGGGCTAGCTAGTCCTGATTTGGTGCAACCTAGCAGATTTGCCCGTTTGAGGGAAGATGTTGGGAGCATCAGCTCAGGAGTAGCTGTATTAGAGGAAGCTGTTACTTCTAACAGCCGAGCTAACAGCCCCCCTAGTACGGGTGGGGATCAAAATGTAAGGAAGGCAAGACAGGTTGTGGTGGTAGGGGACTCTATCATTAGGAGAGCAGATCTGGCAATCTGCCGCTCTGATCGGCTCAACCGGACAGTTTGCTGTCTCCCGGGTGCTCGGGTCCGGCATGTTGCTAACAGAGGGGATGGATTATTGGGAGGGGCTGGGGATGACCCAGCGGTCATGGTCCATGTTGGTACCAATGACAAAGTAAGAGGAAGATGGAAGGTCCTAAAGAATGATTTCAGGGAATTAGGTAGCAAACTTAAGAAAAGGACCTCCAAGGTGGTATTCTCTGAGATATTACCTGTGCCACGTGCTACAGTGGAAAGGCAGCGGGAGATTAGAGAAGTCAATGCGTGGCTTAAGTCTTGGTGTAGGAAGGAGGGTTTTGGGTTTTTAGAGCACTGGGCCAACTTTGCGATTGGGTACAACCTTTATAGTGGTGATGGATTGCACCTAAACGGGAGAGGGTCTGCAGTGCTGGGGGATAGGATGGCTAGAAGGTTGGAGGAGATTTTAAACTAGTAGTAGGGGGGGAGGGTCATAGCAATCTACAAAATGGAGATAGGACAGAAAGGAGATGGGCTTTAGAACAGTATAAGTGGGGTAGAAACGGGGGGAGGGGCAAGCTCAGAATGTGGAAGCTTTATGGGTAAATATCTGCTTGGGGGAAAAGAAGGGAAACCAACTATTGGTTGGGATATGTTATAAACCACCCAATGTTAATATTGACGAGGAACAACAGCTGTTTGAGCAAATTGAGAAAGCTGCAAATCTGGGTAACACTTTAATTATTGGAGATTTGAATTACCAGGATATAAAATTGGGACAGAGGGACTAGTGCCTCAGCAAAGTGAATTAGGTTTTTAAACTTGTTAAATGACACCTTCATGTCACAACTTGTACAAGCACCAACTAGAATGGACGCTTGTCTGGACCTGGTTTTAACAAACAACGTTGATCTTTTGACCAACATTCAAGTAGGTGAGCACTTGGGAAATAGTGATCACAATATAGTGTCCTTTGAAATAAACTCAAAAAAACAAAAGCACATGGGGAATACTAAAACATATAATTTTAAAAAGGCCAATTTCAATAAGTTAAGGGAAGCTTTACAATATATTGACTGGCATAAACTCTTTAGTGAAAAGAACACTGAGGATAAATGGATCATCTTCCAACAAATATTACAAAGGTACATTTCTCAGTATGTACCGTTGGGAAATAAATATAAAAGAAACAAATTAAAACCAATGTGGCTTAGTAGAGAAGTAAAACAAGAGATTACAACTAAGAGAAGGGCATTTAAAGCATTTAAATCGGACAAATTCAATGCATCTTATAAAAGAAATAAGGATGCAAATAATGCGTGCAAAAAGGCAATTAGACTTGCTAAACTTCAAAATGAAAAACCAACCCCAAAGCATTTTTTAAGTACATAAATTCTAAAAAAAAACAAAACGAAAGTGTAGGTACACTAAAAACTGAAACGGGGGTGTTAATTAATGAAGACCAGGAAAAGGCAGGAATTTTAAATAACTATTTCTCCTCCGTATATATTAAGGAAGAACCCATGACAATAGATGTGCAAATGATTGCTACTAAAAACTTGCAGAATAATTGTAATTGGTTAACTCAAGACAAGGTGCTGCAGCAACTAAAGAAAGTTAATATAAACAAAGCTCCAGGGCCTGACGGTATCCATCCACGTGTACTTAAGGAACTAAGTGCAGAAATAAGTGAACCTCTGTTTTTAATCTTTCAAGATTCTTTTCTTTCAGGAAGTGTTCCGGAGGATTGGAGGAAGGCAGATGTGGTTCCTATATTCAAAAAGGGTTCAAAATCCTTGCCTGGAAATTATAGACCTGTGAGCTTAACTTCTGTGGCTGGTAAAATATTTGAAAGGTTATTAAGGGATAATATTCAAGAATTCCTTGAGAAGAACATGGTTATCAGCAAAAATCAGCATGGTTTTATGAAGCACAGGTCATGTCAAACTAACTTGATTGCGTTCTACGAAGAAGTAAGTAGAAGTATAGATCAGGGTGTTGCGTGGATGTGATCTATTTGGATTTTGCCAAGGCATTTGATACAGTTCCACACAATAGATTAGTGTTCAAACTCAAGGAAATCGGTCTAGATGAAAATGCTTGTTCTTGGGTAGAACATTGGCTTAAAAACAGAGTACAAAGAGTTGCCATTAATGGTAAATTTTCAAGCTGGACAGAGGTGGCAAGTGGTGTCCCTCAGGGGTCTGTTCTGGGACCCCTTCTATTTAACATGTTTATAAATGATCTTGAAGACCGCATTGAAAGTCATGTTTCAGTGTTTGCAGATGACACCAAACTTTGTAAAACAATACAATGTGAGCAAGATATTACTTTGCTGCAGAGGGATTTAGATAGACTGGGGGACTGGGCACTCAAATGGCAGGTGAAATTTAATGTTGAAAAATGCAAAGTTATGCACTTCGGCGTAAAGAATACACAAGCAACGGATACCCTTAATGGAAGCGAATTAGGGATAACAACACATGAAAAGGACTTGGGAATTGTTATAGACAACAAACTATGCAACAATGTGCAATGTCAATCAGCAGTGGCCAAGGCCAGTAAAGTATTGTCATGCATGAAAAAGGGCATTCATTCTCGGGACGAGAATATAATTTTGCCTCTTTATAAATCACTGGTAAGACCACATATTGAATATGCTGTGCAATTTTGGGCACCTGTTCTAAAGAAGGATATTATGGCACTAGAAAAAGTGCAGAGGCGGGCTACAAAATTAATAAAAGGAATGGAACATATCGGCTATGAAGAAAGGTTAACAAATTTAAACCTATTTAGTTTAGAAAAACGTCGCCTGAGAGGGGATATGATAACATTATACAAATATATTCGGGGCCAATACAAACCATTGTGTGGAAATCTATTCACAAACCGGACTTTACATAGGACACGAGGCCATGCGCTTAGACTGGAAGAAAGAAGATTTCGTCTAAGGCAAAGGAAAGGTTTTTTTACTGTAAGAACAATCAGGATGTGGAATTCTCTGCCTGAAGAAGTGGTTTTATCAGAGTCCATACAGATGTTCAAACGGCTACTAGATGCATACTTGCAAGAACAGAATATTCAAGGATATAATCTTTCAATGTAGGGTAATAACTGCTTGATCCAAGGATAAATTTGACTGCCATTCTGGGGTCAAGAAGGAATTTTTTTCCTAGCTTGTTGCAAAATTGTGCTTCAAACTGGGGGTTTTTTTGCCTTCTTTTGGATCAACAGCAAAAAACAAATGTGTGGTAGGCTGAACTTGATGGACGCAAGTCTCTTTTCAGCTATGTAACTATGTAACTATGTAACTATGAAACCAGGCAGGCAGATTTTGATAAAAGCACTTGCATACAAGGGACAGAGAATAAAAATAATCTTAAATGAAAGGAGACAACACACTGCTCAGCCACATCCGTGGAAGATGTCGGGTAGGAGGCTCCAATCCCAAACTGGCAAATGAGGTAATTCTGTACAAAACACCAAAAACAAGTTCACATAATAGTGAGTGCTGGTTTCTGGCAATTTGTACAGAATTGACTCATTGGTCCTGCCAGTGCCACTCTCCACCTCCACTACTTCCTCTCCACCTCCAATGAGCTTGTTCTGCATTACAGTGCGTGACTCAAGAGACCTCCTGCTTAGGAGCTTCCATCACAATTAGAGATCAGAAATAAACACTGATTAGTTCAATATTTTATTTTAGTTTTTAAATAACTTGTAAAACCCATGGGCAGACCAGACTATGGCAGAAAGGTGTAGCCCCCTCCTATGTTAAATTTCCGGCAATAATAGCTGAATGGGTTAAAAAAAAAATGTTAGTTGTTAGTCAGTTTACTAGCACTTCACTCATGTCCTGAATGTATTAATACGTTTATATTATATTCGCTCTATGGACGCTCCTAGACCTGTTCGATCTTATTTACTCTAATCTGAGCTGCTTTCTGCTTTGATCCTATCTTACCCTGTGTTCTAATTTTCCTGACTCACCTCTGTTTTCCAGTTTTATTTAATTATGAAATGTCTTACATACTGTTCTCTACATTGACAGCAATTACTAATTAATTAACCTCATTTGAGCCCAATGCAAATATTAATTTGATAATGTTTGTTGCACAATTAGCAATACACATGCAGCGATAAATAAGAGTAAAAAGATGTGGATGGGGTTTATGGCTTGCATGTGCAGCCACCAATCATTATAAACACAACTGCTTAATTTCAGGTGAATCTTAAGGTGTGTAAAGTTAAAACTCTTTCTATGAAGTCACAGTTTTGATCTCTGTGATTAATCCGTATAAGGAGTCTACACAAAATAACATTTCACCAACTATAAAAACCATAAAACCATAAAACCTGTCACCCTAACATGTCATTGTGGCGAAACCAACCTCGCCACTGTACACTGGAGAAGCCTGGTTGCTCGCCTGCTCCCTTTAGACTATGGTCCTGCATTTTAAACTTTTATTTTACCGGCAGAAAGGTTTATTCGTGCATTTCTGCGGACTGTTAAAGCCATGTTCCCCCAGATAGCTATGCCATGGAGCCCAGCCGTATACTGAAAGACTTTGGCTCCATTGCGATTGAACTGTATTTATGTGATCTGAACGCCATTCGGTAGTAATGTGCACTCAGATCTAAGCTATCTGGGGATATGTAGAATGTCTATGTTTTATGGAATAAATGTAACTGTATGTAATTTTATGTCTTTTATTGTATTGTTACTGCCATGTGGTTAATGAAGTCTTGCTTCTGTCCTGGGAGATAATTGGATTACTTCACAATTATCTCCTGGACAGAGAGGAGGGATTGTGATGTAAATGTGGGTGTGTTTTATGGTTCTCCTGTAACGATTGGTTGTACTGTGTCCCACCCTGTGGGATGTCCCCTTGCATGGCGACTTGCATAAAAGCCAGTGTGTGGCCATTACAGGAGAGTTCCTGCTTAACCCTCAAAGTGAAGTGTCGTCTCATTATTGGGGGAGGATTTATTGTATGCTGTTCCAGTTTGATTGCCAGGAGTGTAAGCTGATTGTATGCTTTTCCTGTTCAGCTGTTTCCAGTATTCGTGAGTTTCCTGTTCGGGAGTTGGAGAATTCGTGTAGTTTGCAGTTCGGGAGATTGGTGCTTGCAGTAGCTGTCTGTGCATCTGAAAGGGGAATATCGCCTAAACGGTTTTTAACCTCTTGTGTGCAAAACGGTCCGTTACAGTCATTTACACATTGAATTCACTCTGAATTTCAGAGACTCAAACTATTCATTAACTCTCTTTACTTTCCCCGGCTGTGAACATTTTACACATTTCATTTTTTTTTCAAGAAACAGGGAATTGTAAAGAGTTAACAATAAAGTTGAGCGAACATTACATTTTTTGGACCCCGGACCCGAACACGGAAATATCACTGTATGTTTGGGTTGGAGTTCGGAGTTCGGCAATTTAATGAAGCGTTTTGAAAGGCTGCAGGTCAGCCAATCAACAAGTGTTTGACTCATGTGCCCTTAGAAGCCTACTAATGACATGGCTGTGATTGGCCAATGCAGCATGTGATCCAGCCTCTATTGAAGCTGGTCACTTAGTATTAGTAAATAATGCCCCTACTCACTACACCGTGAGTATGGGCGTGTCTATTAAACAGTGAGCAGCCTCCCGAGCCCCCACTCGCAAAGTGCGAGTGGGGGCTTTTAAACTAAATTGTCCCCCACCCGGCTCCCACCCCTGAGCGGTGGGTGGGGGCCCTAAATAACAATAAGGGGGGGACCTACTGTCCATACACGCCTGGCCCCCACCACTGTGCGGCAGGTGGGGGCCCTAAATAACAATGGGGGCGGACCTATTGTCCTCCCCCTGGCCCTCACCCATGAGCGGTGGGTGGGGCCATAAATAAAAATTGGGGGGGACCTAATGTCCTCCCCCCGGCCCCACCCCTGCATGGCTGGTGGGGTCCCTAAATAACAATAAGGGGGGAATCTAATGTCCTCCCCTTGGCCCCCACCCCTGAGCAGTGGGTGGGGGTCATAAATAAAAATTCCCCCCAGGTGACTAGGGCTCCCCACCTTCCCCCAAAAATTACCCTACCTACCCCCCTCATCCTAAAAATAATGAGGGGGGACCCTTGTCTAAATACCTGTAAAAAAAATAGACTTACCATTTGATGTCTTATTTCTTCTAGAATCTTTTTTTTTCAGCCCCAAAAAAGGCCAAATAAAAATCCAGAATAACTGACGCACTTTAAAAAGAAAAGAGCGCAAACAAAAAAATAATCCTTCTTAACCCATGGAGGGCTCCGCGCAGACTGAGCTCTGCAAGGCGGGGCAAGGCTTAAAAAAAAGCCTTGCCCCGCCCTGCAATTAGGCTCAGACCACTCTGATTGGTGGGTTTAAGCCATCCAATCAGATTGCTTTGACAGGTAAATAAAGAGACTGACAGGTAAGTCTCTACATTTACCTGTCACAGCGCTCTGATTGGTTGGCTTGAAATCCACCACTCAGAGTGCTCTGTGTCATTTTACATAGCGTGGGAAAGTTCTTTGGAATTTCCTTACGCTGTGTAAAATGACACAGAGCACTCTGATTGGTGGATTAAGTAACCAATCAGAGTGTTATGAGTCAAATTACTCAGCGTGGGAAAATTTCAAATAACTTTCCCACGCTGTGTAAAATCACACAGAGCTCTCTGATTGGCTGGATTTCAAGCTAACCAATCAGAGCGCTCTGTGTCATTTTAGAGCTCTGCAGAACTCAGTCTACGCGGAGCCCTCCATGGGTGAAGAGGGATTATTTTTTTTTGCACTCGTTTTTTTTTTGTTTTTTTTAAAGTGCGTCGGTTATTCTGGATTTTTATTTGGCCTTCTTTTGGGGCTTAAAAAAGAAGATTTTAGAAGAAAGAAGACATCAAATGGTAAGTCTATTTTTTTTACAGGTATTTAGACAAGGGTCCACCCTCATTATTTTTAGGATGAGGGGGGTAGGTAGGGGTCATTTTTTTTGGGGGGGGTGACTAGGGGTTTGGGGACCCATAGTCACCTGGGGGGAATTTTTATCTATGGCCCCCACCCACCGCTCAGGGGTGGGGGCCGGAGGCAGGACAGTAGGTCCCCCCCAAATTCTTATTTATGGCCCCCACCCACCACGCAGGGGTGGAGGGCAGTAGGTTCTCCCCTCCACATTCTTATTTAGGGCCTCCACCCATCGCACAGGGGTGGGGGCAGTAGTTTTTTTTGGTTTTTTTTTACAGTGAATAGCCATATAGCGAGTAGGGGCTGAATTTACTGAATTTACTAATACTAAGTAATCTTTACTTAGTATTAGTAAATGTGGCTGAAAGACCAATTTAGGTGACCAATTTAGGTCTTTCAGCCTTTTGGTAGATAACTCCCTAGTACCATGTGAATTAGGGAGTTATCTACTAAGCGGCTGCTTATTTTATGTTATTTTTAAGTGATTTCTCTATTCATATTTGTTTGCAGGGCACTTGTCCAACTCTTACCCCCATTTTATTTCCTTTTCCAGCCCTCTAGCCCTTTCCAGGAGTTTGTTAGAGGCATTTTTGTGGCCAAACATTGGGTCACCATTGACTTCAATTCGTTCGGGGTCAAGTTCGAGCCCAAACTTCTACTTTTTTTCAAAGTTCGGCCGAACCCGCCGGACCCGAACATCCAGGTGTTAACAACTGAATAGGCATAGGAAATCTGATGCCAAAATCACTACATAGTTACATAGCTGAAAAGAGACATGTGTCCATCAAGTTCAGCCTTCCTCACAGATGTTTTTGCTGTTGATCCAAAAGAAGGCAAAAAGCCCAGTCTGGAGCACTTCTGAGTTTGCAACAAACTAGGAAAAAACTCCTTCTTGATTTCAAAATGGCAGGCAGATATCTCCTTGGATCAAGCAGTTATTACCCCACTAATTAGAAATTATGCCCCTGTCTTATAGATCCAATATTGATCTTTGTTATATTCAGGGGGAACCCAAATTTTTTCAAGTGCACTTGGAGAAGCGTGAATTAGACACCAGACATGTGTTGGTTATCAAAATAAGCCTCTGCCCTTTATTTTATCAGTTTGAGCTTTTATACATTAAAACGTAAGTGCTTGTGTGCAAATACTCATAGAACAGTAGTAGTGTTAGAAATTGATATGCCAAACTGCAATATTGTATCTAACTTTCTGTGTATGTGACTGGTTTCACAAGTTGGGGTCATTTCCTTGATAACAGTGTGATAAGGATCAAAGCTTTCAGTTGCATTTTACACCATCCAGCTAAAAGAAAAGCTTACATCCCTCCAGTATTCCATGCATGTTATCAGGAGATCAGAGTAATAGACATCTAGGTGTAACCATGGAAACAATCCTGTCCAATCTACCCAGAAACCAACCCTAACTGGTCACTTCTTTCACAATGTTACAGTATAGCTGGAGGGAAGAGATCAAAGGGAAAGACTTGTGTAAAGACAGAACTCTCTGGAGAAAGAGGGCGGGATAAACCACTTTTGGGAGGGAAAAGGGATTCTGGGACTTGTAGTTATTACTCCAAGAATCCGTCTTTAAAAGGACAACATCCAAGGAAGGCTCTCGCTCTCTCTTTGTCTCTTTTGGAGAGGACAGCGCAGCAAGCACAGGTGGCTGTCCCAATTACTACCAAGATGAAGGCAATTGAAAATGTTTAAGTATTGCCCTTTTATTATGTATCTTTTGATTATGTACTGGATTTAATGTATAATGTGTCATGTGTATATCCTTTTAAAATCTAACAGTATCCTTAAATTAATATTTACAATACATTTTATTATACACTTGTGTTTGTGTCTTATTTGTCACACATTCCCTAAAAGAATATCCTTGTAAGAAGGTCGTCATAATTTCTTACAGTAGGAAGGAGTGAAAGGGTGAAAGGAGTACAGATAAGACATAGGGATGAATGTCATGTACATATAACAGATACGTTCCAGGAAAGAGAAGGAACAGACTGATTTAGGAGAGACAGATCAGGTGGGGGGCTATCTGCTCCCAGAACTAGACACATAGGGTCTTAAGTGTCGTTTTAAGTATTAGGCATTTCCTGAGTTCAAGTTTAATATAGGATATCTAAGATGATACCTATAAGCTTGAACCTTGGAATCAAAGTAGATTCTTTCACAATCCCCTCTTTTGATCCAAAGATCACCCAAATGTCCAAGGTATTTCCAGGCCTGCTAGAAAAAGCCTCTGGGACTTTCATTATTTCTTCACCACGGTTCCCTTGGACTGAGAGACCACCAGAATCCCTCATTTGTTAAGCGAGGTAATATTGTAAAAACCTCACGGAGCTGGAAGATAAGTTAAGGTACGACCAACAGTAGATTTGTTTATACATATAGAGGTTAGTAGACATGAGAAGAACTTAAAGGTTAGAAAAATGCCATAATAACAAATACAGCTAATAGAGTGCAAAAGTTTCTTAATTAGCCAAGTCAACCATGTTCCTAGCCCAAATGTCCAATCCCAATTCCCAAAGAAGTCAGTATCCTCTTTGATATCCTGTAATAACTCATGTAAATCTTGTATATGTTTATGGATCATAGTGCCGTGGTCAGATAGGTTAAACAGCACATACCTTCAATAGCTTCACAGCCTAAGTCATGTTTCATTAGTCAATTGCTGCTCTATTCTCAAGGATTGCCTTCTTATTCGCCTGCGTGTCCCAGGCTCAAGGATTGCCTTCTTATTCGCCTGGGTGTCGCTCTTCTGGGAAGTGACAATTAAACCCTTTGCAAAGGAACAGGATACACCATTAATTACTCGGGTATTATACAGTGCTAAGCCTGGGACTCCTACCATAGAGTACGCAAGGGCAGAGTATTCGGGTTTAGATAAGAGAGTGATTTCAGAGTTACAACCTGAAGTAAGGGTGTAAGGGTGTTTTAACATCTCTCCTGTCTTTCTGTGGTTTGTGTAGCTGGGTGGTTTCAGAGATCAGGTCAGATTTGGAAAACATGGTCATGGTTAGGCGTGAGATTGCACAGGGACCTCCTGCAGTGTTACCTGGGACATAAGCATAAGTCAAATTTCCACAGAAAGTCCATTTTAGGGAGATAGACATGGTGGTGGTAACTCATAACTTGGTGAGTTATGGTACATTTTATGGTATTTTTCTATCATGTGGGGTAAAACAGGGATTTAGTATTAGGGTCCCTTGAACATTTACATGAAAAAGACCAACATAGTTCAACGGCTGTCACATTAATTGTCTTCAGGGCTAGGGTGGGGCTTGCCTACCAGTGGGTTTCTAAGCATAAGAATGTACGTAAAGAGTTTTATGTGGTGAGATGGGGGTAGGGACAGATGGGGTAGGGACAGCTATAAGGGTGTCCCTTAAGAGTGAAATGGGGGTAGGGACAGCTATAAGGAAAGATTGTATGGTGTTTTCAGTACTGAGGAGAGGGTTGAGAATGAAGGAGATTAAATTAAAAGCCTTTGCTATCTGCATCCATATATTAGCCTGCCATGCATTATTATCTTCTGGTCTCAAGTCAGTGTAGCATATCTGAACAGAGCATACAATGGTAAAGGATAAGAACAGCTTCATGTCGGTGGATCAGTCAAAGTGACTTGTTTACAGTGGCTTGCATGTCATGGCTTTTCCTTCTAGTTTCACTGAGGTAGCCGTAGTCAGGAGCACTTGGAATGGACTGTCAAAGCGTGGTTCAAGTCCTTTCCTCACCTGCCTCTTTATCACCACCCAATCTCCAGGCTGCAGTTTGTGAGTTGCAGAATCAGAGTCTGTATCTGGAATGGACTTGTTTATGCACCCTGCCTAATCTTTGGTGTAGGGCCTGTATATAGGCGGTCATCATATAAGGCTGCATCTCAGGGTCTGGGGAAAGTAGAGGCCTGTCTTTGGGGCACATCCAAACAGGATCTCAAATGGGGCTCCTTCCATGTCTGGGATTGGGGTTGAATCCCATAGAACAGAGTGCTAGGGGAAGGCATTCAGTCCAGAACTTCCCTGAGTCTTGCATGGCTTTTGCAATCTTGAATGTTCTGTTTTTGCAAGTATTTATCCAATTGCTATTTAAACATCTGGATAAAACCACCTCTTCAGACATAGAATTCCACATTATTGTTCTTACTGTAAAAAAAAAAAAAATTCTTTGCCTTAGACTAAATCTCCTTTCTTCCAGGATAAATACACTAAATGACATTGCACCCCATGTATAGCACATGTATTAAAAAACACAAAGTAAAGTGAAACCTGGTAAATAATCACAAGATATTCTGCAAATAAATGCAAATATATATGGTTCAGTATGTTCAGTGGCATACTAAGGGGGGGGCGGAGGGGGCGGTCCAGGATGGGGGGTGCCATGACCCTCATGCTGCAGCCGTCCGAGCGCTCTGTAGAGAGCCTCAGACGGCTGCAGCTTTTGCTTTTGCGTCCATGAGGGCGCACCGCACCGCCCAGGCGCAGCATGAGGAGAGGGGCTGACAGGAGGAGAGGGGATCAGCGCTCCCCCCTGTCACTCCCTCACTGTAGCGTGGCCGAGCATCTGTCAGGGTACAGGGAGCATCTGTCTCGAGGGCTGCACCGTTCCTGTGGAACTTGCTTCACAACTCCGTTAGAAGCTCACCCAGTCTCCACTCCTTCAAAAAATCATTAAAGACCCACTTCTTCATAAAAGCGTATCAATTAAACTGTTAATAGCTCCTGACTGATTCCTCTTCTGCAACTGTCACTAGTCGAATACTATCCTTACCTTTTTGTGTCATTCTACCCCACTCCCTCTAGCATGTAAGCTCATTGAGCAGGGCCCTCAACCCCTCTGTTCCTGTGTGTCCAACTTGTCTGGTTAAAACTACATGTCTGTTCGTCCACCCATTGTAAAGCGCTGCAGAATTTGACGGCGCTCTATAAATATCATAATAATAATAATAAGAAGAAATGACTGTCTGTGACTGCATGTGTGTCTGTGTGCGTGTGACTGTCTGCCTGTAACTGAGTGTGTGACTGTCTGTCTGTAACTGAGTGTGTGACTGTCTGCCTGTAAATGTGTGTGTGGGGCTGCAGGGATTTTGTAGAAGGGGGCGGGGGTTTTGTATTGGGACAGGAGTCTTTATAAGGGGGGATAAGCAGGGGATTTGTGGAAGAGGGTTGCGGGGGTTTTGTAGACGGGGCAGTACAGGATTTGTAGAAGGGGCAGGACAGAGGTTTTGTAGGAGGTGCAGGGCAGGACAAGGGTTTTGTAGGAGGGGCTGACAGCGGTTTTGCAAAGTTTACAACTTGTAAAAAAAAAAGAAAAAAAAACCATTAACATTTTTTACAGTTTTTTTTTTGGGGGGGGGTCAAGGGGGTGCCAAGCACAGGATCCGCCCCGGGTGTGAAATGCTCTAGGTACGCCCCAGAGTATATTCAATATAAATATCCGGGTGGGGGTGGTAGAGAACTCACTGAATAGATGTATAGTCAAGCATGTCTCCCTTTCAGATAGATGGTCTTCAGTGGAATCTTCTTGATTGCTCAGGATAGTAAAAAAGAAAAAAATATAGTGCAGATTGTATTAAAAATGAAACATATATTGCACAATATTGCACTTACAAGATTGCAGAAGTGTATCTCAATAACCAGGCTTTAGCAAATAGCGGGAAGCAGGGGTAAGCATGCAGAGTGGCAGATTACAAATAAAACAAAAGTCTTAAAAACAAAATAAAACTATCAAAAAGTCAAACGCGTTTCGTCCGTTGGGACTTCTTCAGGGTTTGATGAAGGTGTTTTAAGAGACTCTTCTTATATACCAGTAGGTATCGAGAATGATGATCGACAGCTGGGCCGGCGTGCGTTTCACCATGGAGCGCAGGTGAAAACTTCTGGGTGTTGAGTGTCGTGTGTGCGTGGATGGCGTTGTGACAAGACCAATAGCGCCACATTGCATTATAGGAGCCTGGTTGCCCACCTGCTCCCTTTAGACTATGGCCCGAACTTTTAAAAGACTTTATTCTCCCTGCAAAAAGGCTTATTCGTGCCTTTCTGCCAGGGCGATCGGTAGATTTTATCTACCGAACAAAATACCGAAGGCGCGACCACCAGGAACCTGGCGTGTGCCGTCAAATGACCACCCAGTAGCTGTGGTTAACCGCAGCTTAATTGATTGTTACTGGGTGACCGCGGTTACACTTAGCAGCCACTAGGTGGCGGTGTTATGGAGCTCCCCGGACGGCGAGCGGTGCTCAGCCTTGATTCAGTGCACTAAAAGCGGATACTTTTACACGCGGGCTCTGATGAGTCTCCAGCCTTCCCTGCTTCTATTCGTGGCTATTTAACTGAACGCCGGTTCAATCGGGACTTTACTAAGTGAATGTATTTGACCCAGATAGCTATGCCATGGAGCCTATTCGTGCAATTAAAGACTTTGGCTCCATGCCAATTGAACTATGTGTATGGGATCTGAGCGCTATTCGGTAGTTATGTGTGCTCAGATCCCAGCTAGCTGGGAATATGTGACATGTATGGATTTTGCGTAATAAATGTAATATTATATGTTTTAATGTATTTTACTGTCTTTGTGTCCTAACGTGTATAATGGCGATTTGCCTCTGTCCTGGGAGATAATTGGATGCATAAATACTGGGCATGTAGCCCTGAATAAACCAGACCACTGCTTGACCCTCAACAAGGAGCTCTGTCTCGTCTTTGGGGGATTTACTGTATGCTGTTAGAGACTGATTGCCAGTAGTGCCAGTTCGGGAGTTTGGAGTGCTACTTTGTATGCAGTTCGGGAGTTTGGAGCATTTCCTTGTATTCAGTTCGGGAGTTTGGTGTTCTGCAGTAGCTGTGCCTGTGTCTCTGGAAGGGAAGATCTGCTAAACGGCGGTTTTACCCTGTTATGCCTGGGGGTGTAGTTATAGGCGTAATTTGTTGTAACATGCATTTCACGTTGGAACACACAGTGACTCTCAAGGATATCCGGGTTGTAGACAAAGACAAAAATTATCGGTGTTGTAGGATGGACTCAGAAGATAAAAACATAGGGGAAACCATGTACATGATACACAATCATATAAAAAGGCAGAGCATAATAGCAGATTGATGAAAATAAATACGAAATATAAAAAAATGTATGTAAAATAAATCTAATAATAAAAAGGAGAAAAAATTAAATTTTTTGAACAATATATCAAAAATAGAAAAAAGAATAGATATATATATATATATATATATATATATATGAATATATGAAAAAAAAAATGATAAATGATTTGAATTTGTTTCTAGAACAAGATACAATTCACAGGCCGAAAAAATCAAAAATATTCTTTCAGAAACACTTGTATATCCTACAAAAAGATGAGTTTCTTAATAAATTTTTACCAAATAGACCTACAGTAATATACAAAAAAGCAGATAATTTAAAGAACAAATTGGCTCCTAGTGTATTACCAGATAGTAAGAATAATGGTATTTTAAATCAAACTCACATTACAACTAAAGAAATACTACATTTTTTTTCTATATGGCAAATGTTCCACGTGTACTTAATATTAACAAATTCATCCAATGCTCCGCAGCCCACGTGATATATTTATTACAATGTGGTTGTGGAGCACAATATATTGGTCGTACTATACGTAAATTGAATATTAGACTTACAGAAATTTTTTACAATATCAGAAATCGTAGATTAGATCACAGTGTACCTAAACACTGTGTCAGTTGTCCACATTTTAAATGGGAGACTTTTTTGGCCTTTGGGATTGATATCCTAATTACTATTTCTTTAGTTTTCCAAGATTGATCCAGGAGATACTAGAATTAGTCATATGTAATATTGCTACAAGACTCAGCATCATAGCCTTTTGCACATTTTTTTGTTTTTTCCTTTTTTTCTTATGGTTATATTTTTTAATTCTATATATTTTTATTTTTTCTATTTTTTACACAATTATTTTTATGTTTTATTTTTATATTTATTTTTATTTTTACATTTCTTATACATTTTTTATTTATTTTTAACATTTAAATTCTTATTTTCATTCATTATATCTTATATATATATTTTATTTATTTTTTATATATTCATATATATATATATATATATATATATTCTTTTTTCTATTTTTGATATATTGTTTGCATTGTTTTCATTTTTCTCTTCCTTTTCTTCTTTTTTATTATTATATTTATTTTACATACATTTTTTATATTCTTTTATATTTTATTATTTTTGATATATTGTTCATAAAAATTTTATTTTTCTCTTTTTTTAGTATTAGATTTTTTTACATACATTTTTTATATTTTATATTTATTTTCAGTAATCTGCTGTTATGCTCTGCCTTTCTATATGATTATGTATGATGTTCATGGTTTCTCTTATTTTTTTATCCCCTGAATCCATCATACAACACCAATAATTTTTGACTAAGTCCACAACCTAAGTCTACAACCCAGACATCCTCGAGAGTACGCTGAGCGTTCCAATGTGATATGCATTTTACAACAAATGTTGTCATCCACACACACACAGCGCTCAACACTTGGAAGTTGTCACCTGCAATCCACGGTGAAATGCACGCCCGCCCAGCTGCCGATCATCATTCTCAATACCTACTGGTATATAAAAAGAGTCTCTTAAATCACCTTCATCGAACCCTGAGGAAGTCCCGACGGACAAAACGTGTAGGACTTTTTGGTAGTTTTATTTTGTTTTAAACACTTTTGTTTTATTTGTAATCTGCCACCTTGAATGCTTGGAGCTTCCTGCTATTCGCTGAAGCCTGTTTACCATGCTGGTTGTGGAGATATGCCTGATTTTATCTGCAATCTTGTAAGTGCAATATTGTGCAATAAATTTAAAATTTTTAATACAATCTGCACTATATTCTTTCTTTTTTACTATCCTGAGCCATCAAGAAGATTCCTCTGAAGACTATCTATCTACACGTCCTAACCCTATCTGAAAGGGAGACATGCTTGATTATACATCTATTCAGTGAGTTCTCTACCACCCCCACCCGGATATTTATATTGCGCATACTGCACCATATATATTTTTATTTATTTGTAGAATATCTTGTGATTATTTACCAGGTTGTATATAACCTTTATTATTCACTTTATTTGGTGTTTTTTTTAATACATGCTCTAGCCCGTTTTGGTCCTTTTTTTGTTTCTATTTTACTCTGAGTATCTTAAAGGGAAAACTTTTTTCCTTAAATGGTTTATTTGTGTTTTAGAGCTTATTGTGATTTTTTGTTTGTGTATTCTATGTATAGCCCTGTTTATGAATAGATTTCTAGACAATGGTCTGTACTGGCCCCGAGTATATTTGCATAATTTTATCATATTCCTTCTGAGGGGCTGTTTTTCCAAACTAAAGAGATTTTACTTTTTTAGTTTTTTTACCCTTTCTTCATTAATAAAATCTTACATACTTTTATAAATTTTGTAACCAGTCTCTTTTTCTAGTGCCCTGATATCCTTCTTTAGAACAAAATTGCACAGCATATTCAATATGGGGTCTTACCAGCGATTTATAAAGAGGCAAAATGATATTCTCGTCCCGAGAATGAATGCCCTTTTTCATGCATGACAATACCTTACTGGCCTTGGCCACTGCTGATTGACATTGCACATTGTTGCATAGTTAGTTGTCTATAACAATTCCCAAGTCCTTTTTGTGTGTTGTTATCCCTAATTCGCTTCCAATAAGGGTATACGTTGCTTGTGCATACTTTACGCCAAAGTGCATAACTTTGCATTTTTCTACATTAATTTTAATCTCTAATTTGAGTGCCCAGTCTCCAAGCCTATCTAAATCCCTCTGAAGCAAAGTAATATCTTGCTCACATTTTATTCCTTTACAGAATTTTGTGTCATCTGCAAACACTGAAGCATGACTTTCAATGCTTTTTTCAAGATCATTTATAAACTTGTTAAATAAAAGCGGCCCCAAAGCAGATCCCTAAGGGACACCACTTTTGTCTAGCTTGAAAATGTACCGTTAATGAGACAACTTGTTGTACTCTATCCTTAAGCCAATGTTCTAAACAAGAACAAGAATATTCATCTAGACCTATTTTTTTTAGTGTGAAGACTAACCTATTGTGAGGAACAGTATCAAATCACATCCACTGCAACAACCTGATCAATACTTCTACTTACTTCTTCGTAGAGCGCAATCAAGTTAGTTTGACATGACCTGTGCTTCATAAAACCGTGCTGATTTATTGCTAATAACACAGTTCTTCCCAATGAATTCCTGAATAATATCCCTTAATAGCCGATTTTGAACCCTTTTTAAATATAGGAAAAACATCTGCCTTCCGCCAATCCTCCGGTACAATTCCTGAAAGAAAAGAATCTTGAGCTGTAAAAAAAAAAACCAAAAATACCAAATTCAACATTTTTTCCAATTTAACTAATTCGGGTTTAACTTTGGAATCTCTCTCTTGTTATTTCTCCACAATTCCCTCAACTTAATATTTCTAGATACACTTCTCACATGATTTAATATTGTTGGATAAACTTTTCAAATTCTATTTTTTACAAAAATCCCTTCAATTTGAATGGTGATTTCTGTATAAAACATGTAAATAGCTAATCCAAAAATATTAAGTCAATACAAATGTGTAAAAAAAACCTCTGACATCTCTACAATAAAATGTCATCCAGTCTTTAAAAAAGATGTAAAGCTACACAGTGATGTCAATGGATAGTACTGTACGTTGGTGCTCTATAATGATTGATAATATTATTTATTTCCTTGCATTTTGTATTGATACATTAATACACCCTATTACTGCTGCAAGTCTCAGTCTCATGTAACATGCTAAAAAATAATTGATTTGGGCATCTATTTAATCTTTTTGGATACACTTTCAAATGATCACAATCTGAAAACCTTTCAAATGACATATCTAGCGAAGACACCATTAAAGTATATGGGAATGTGTGTAGGTAAATCATTTGAAATGCTTTTTTTTCCTTCTTTCTAACAGATTATGATCATTTGAAAAGCGTACCAAAAAATATTAAATCAGTTTGTAGTTTGTAAACAGATGTTTCTCTTTTCCATAGTGAAAAATAGAATTCACTCAAACCTGTAAAATCGTATTATTACACCTGTATGACTGCTGGTGTTCGTCAGAGCTTTGTCAGAGCTTTCAACGTGCCGCACCTGGGTGTAGTCTCATTCCAAAATAACTTGTCTTGTTCAGAGGGAGGTGGGGAGATCCGTCCTCACATTAAGAAGTTACTATTACAATAATAGAGTGATCATGTCTAGCATGAGTTTCCTATTACGGTTTAAGCTAATGTCAGATCACCTGAGTGTTCTCACCTCACCTGGAATGCCTGATTATGATGATCAATATTATTTTAGTGATTGTATTGACATTTTTAACCCCTTAAGGACTGGACTGTTTTTGCGATGTTGTTCATTTGCGACCAGGAATATTTTTACACTTTTCTGGTGTTTGTGTTTAGCTGTAATTTTCCGCACTCTCATTTACTGTTCCCATACAAATTATATATTGTTTTTTTCAGGACAAAAGGGGCTTTCTTTACATACCATTATTCATATAATCTCATGTATTTTAATAAAAAATAAAATAAAAAAAAATATGATGAAAAATTGAAAAAAATATGTTTTTTTACTTTTACTTGAAAAATCTTTTACTCATCTACAAAAGCGAATAAAAAAAACAGCTAAATAGATTCAAAATTTTGTCCTGAGTTTAAAAATACCCAGTGTTTATGTGCTTTTTTGCTTTTTTTTTGCAAGTTATAGGGCTATAGGTACAAGTAGGATATGGCGGTTTCAAAACAAACATTTTTAAAATGTATCAATAGTGACATTGTAACACTATTATCTGTCATAAATCTCTGGAAAACACTCCACATGTATATATTTTTTTTAAAGTAGACAACCCAGGGTATTCATCTAAGGATATTTTGACACTTTCTATGCAGCCATTTTACCACAAGTCTTTGCCAAACTTTGCATAGATAGTTGTTTTTTTTGTTTTTTATCCACATACATTGCAATTCAGGTATAAACTTACAGATCCTGTTATGTCTTGCTGCCAAAAAACACACTAATATATGTTCAGCAATATCTCCCGAGTACAGTGATACCACTCATGCATAGGCTTGTCGGATTGTTTGGGGGCTAAAAGGCCACATTTGGCAGGTGCGCATATCCATTTTTCAACTTGGAATTTTGACATGTAGTCAACCTGCGCACATGTCCTATTTGGGACATTTGTAAGGCCGGCCAATGTATTTTACCCCCACCAAACCATATATTTTTGGAAAGTAGACACCCTAGGGTATTTCAAATGGTGTTTTTTTTAACACTTTCCATGCACTAATTCTACCACCAGACCATAGGCATGCGCACGGGGTGTGCCGGGTGTGCCTGGGCACACCCTAATCCCCGCGCACGCCTAGCAGTGAGACCGGCAGAGGAGATCTCAGGATCTCCCCTGTTGGCTCATGCAGAGCCGGCGCTATCCGAGCGCCGGCTCTGCTCTCAGCCTCCCTCCCCACCGGCCCACATGCAGGGAGAGAGGCAGGAGAGGACCCGGCGGAGCTATTGCCGCAGCTCCGCCGGGTTCCTCTCGCGAGATATGAGCGTTGCCACGGCAACGCTCAAATCTCGCGAGAGTGAACTCTAGCCCCACAGGGGCTAGAGTTCACTCTCCACTGGACCACCAGGGAAGGAATCAGCAGGAACAAGGATCCCCTCCTCCACTGGACCACCAGGACCACGATCCCCCCTCCCTACAAAAGGTAAGGAGGGAGGGGGGATAGCAAATAATGTACCTCCACCCCCCCTAATCACCCACCCACATACAGCACACACAGGACACACACATACAGCACACACAGACATACACATACAGCACACACAGACATACACAGCACCCACACACATACAGCTCCCACACACATACAGCACCCACACACATACAGCACCCACAGACATACACAGCACCCACACACATACAGCACCCATACAGCACCCACACACATACAGCACCCACACATACACAGCACCCACACACAGACACAGCACCCACACACATACAGCACCCACAGACATACATACAGCACCCCACAGACATACAGCACCCACAGACATACACAGCACCCACAGACATACAGCACCCACAGACATACAGCACAGACATACACAGCACCCACACACATACAGCACCCATACAACACCCACACACATACAGCACCCACAGACATACACACACAGCACCATACAGCACCCACACACATACAGCACCCACACATACACAGCACCCACATACAGACATACAGCACCCACAGACATACAGCACCCACAGACACACACAGCACCCACAGACATACACAGCACCATACAGCACCCACAGACATACCCAGCACCATACAGCACCCACAGACATACACAGCACCATACAGCACCCACAGACATACACAGCACCAACACACATACAGCACCCACAGACATACACAGCATCAACACACATACAGCACCCACAGACATACACAGCACCAACACACATACAGCACCAACACACATACAGCAGCCACAGACATGCACAGCACCAACACACATACAGCACCCACAGACATACACAGCACCAACACACATACAGCACCCACAGACATGCACAGCACC